>JARHVA010000764.1:2435000-2602500 GCA_037957365.1 Torreya grandis | reverse complement strand
TAGGCTTTCATAGGTGTTATCTAGGTGAGGAATGAATGAGGGTTTATATTGTATTTATATCAATCCCTTTGGATTAATAACTCACATTAAAGCACTTAGGCCAACCATTAGGATATGTTTCATGTATATATTAAATGACTTTAGGGCATTAGACACCTATGTCATGACATGATAGTAATATTGACACTACTGCCTATCCCAAACATTAGTGTCAATGGAGTAGAATAATATGTATAGAATTAGAAATTATAGAGGTGTAAGATAAATACATTTTAAGTATTCTAGGCAAGATAGAATGTTTGTGTTTTCAATATAAGGCTAGTTAAACTAAGAGATAGGACAAGGAACACAAGATAGAGTAGATATGAGGCTTATAGAAGCAAGGATAATATAGAAATAAGAGAAACAACAAAGTCTAAGCTTGCCAAGTGTACAAGACTGAGGTGATACATAATAAAAAAATTCATCAACATTCCCCCCCTTAATCTAGTAATGAAATTGCTAGTTTAAAGGAAAGGAATAAGTACTTAGGTGGGTATGCACACTTTGTCTTTTCTTGAGTTGAATTTTAGTTATTTATTTGTGATTGACCTATAACCAAGAACATTCTATAGTGTAAAATTAGTGCACATAGTCTAGGTTAAAATTATTTGAAATAAAAAAGCAAGATTTGGGAGTACACCTATGTGTTGATGTAATCACCTTGCCTATTGACAAGTTGTTTTTTAAAAGATGTATCATTGTAAGGATTTGAAACCAAGATTAGGATAAATATAGATAAATATTTAAATTACATGTGTGTGCGTGCGTGCGTGTGTGTGTGTGTGTGTGTGTGTGTGTGTGTGTGTGTGTGTGTGTGTGTGTGTGTGTGTGTGTGTGTGTGTGTGTGTGTGTCTGTCAGAGAGAGAGAGAGAGAGAGAGAGAGAGAGAGAGAGAGAGAGAACAAACTTTGGAGCAAAAGTGAGTTTCCATATAGAAGTTAAGATTAACTCATCCATGCAACCTAATGATACTTATAACCTAGTGAGGTTGGATGATAAATTTTAACCTAAAAACTTGGCAAGATTGAGTGATTTGATCACCTCAATCATACCAAAAGTGAACCAACTATTGTAATTGGTTAGTTTAATATGGTCCTTAAAGTTTTGTGGGGTATCAATACTTGTAATGGTTTTTGAATCTGAAACTAATTTGGATTTTTAAATATTATACACATGTTTCATATCATATGCAACTTAGATATGTTTCATGCTGAAATTGTGTATAACAATAGTACCAATGTATAAAATTCTACCACAACTCTAAATATGAATCATATAATTGTGTGATTTTTCCAATTCAAGTAAATATATAAGTGTGGATAATATGCTTCCCAAGTGTTAACCCCACTATATATAGATAAATCTAAAAATTAATATAATTTCCAATGTGGAGGACATGTTTCTAAAACCTACCTCTCGAAATCACCTAAAAGTGGTAATTGGATGCTAAGAGTATTGCTTGAGTTAATCTATCCCTAGGCTAGCCATAGGCCTATTCTATAGCTTTATACTTACATTTCCAATCATTTTAAAAACCTTAATCACCTACATCTCATCAAGACATAGTCCCATAACTATCATCCCTAACTCCAATCTAGATTGCTTAGCATGTTTGCAGAAAGGACATTAACACCACATTTGGGACACTATAGACACATGGTGCTAGTGTCTCCAACTGGATGATAATATTTTTATCCTGAGATCTTCCCAATAGATACTTTTTCAAATGTTTTCCCCTCCTAAGTTAATTTTCTTATTCACACAAGTAGTAAAACCCTATAAATATAAGTCTAATCCACCTCTATTCACTAGATGGAAAAAATATGCAAAAGCTATCCAAATCAAAGACAAAGTTATGCAAAATCAAAGTAATTTATCCCTATTATTCCCTAATTTTTGTATAATACAATCTATAATATCCCTAAGTATAGTTTTAAAGCATTTCAAAGCTCAAGCACATTTAAGGCATCCAAGGCCACTCTCATTCTAGCATTCACTTGCACATACATCAAGCACTAGGTGTGATAATGAAATTAGACTTTATCCCTCTTCAAAGTATTAGTATATAGGAAATACTCTACATAGTGGGGTGTTGAGGATGTCTAGTCCATCCTACTAACACACACAAAATTATTACTTATGCCATACTTGCAAGGAGATTAGGGTTTGCACATTAAATCAAGATTTCTAAGTATAATACAAAGCTATAGGTTTTGTTCATGTAGGAATAGAACATATAGACATAATCATAGATTCTCCATAAAAATAAGAATAATATTACATAGGGGACATTAGCACTACATTGAGGACACTATAAACATATGCCACTATGATCCAAACTAGGCACTATTATCCAATGAATAGATGACCAGAATCATGTTGACAATACAAATTACTACTCAGATCTCAAATTCTAGAACCCATATCATCTATTATAGTTGATTTTTAGCTAAGTCTATATTTATCCCTATTTGTTGTTATTTATATAAATCCAAACAAAGTCAAAATCATAACAAATTAGTAGCTTAATTATTTAAATTTATTTAACTAATCTAAGCATCTCATCCCTTTAACCAAATATAGGAATTACATGTGTAAAACCCTAAAAGGTTAATAATTTGGTGAAAACATCTTAATTCAAGCATTACATAAAACCCTAGCTTGCATAAATTCTTATTTTTGTGAAATAAATACAAGGCTACATACTTATGAATTTATTTATACAACCTAGTTAATTAAAATAAATTTTACATTAGGGATTCAATTTATTTTACATCTAAATTAAATTGTTGCAAAGAAATCCTAGATTCCAAAACCTAACCCTAGATGCTCTTATGGTTTATATCCTTTTCCTCCTATTTTAATTAGCTGCTATGAATTATTAATAATTCATAAATTCTATTGTAGTATTTATATTTCAATTTAATTTTTATATATCATCTAAAAAAGCTATCTCTCTTCCCTTAATAACAAGTGTTAGAGTAGGTGGTAATCCTATATAATATATTCAGATTCCAACTATCTAACCTTATAATAAGGATAAGGAACCTATTTCAACTCTAGATATGAATATTTCACATCCTGATTATGTGGAATTCAATGACAATGCATTTGAGGATGAAAAATATAACCAAGAACAAGATCATGTCTATATTGAGGACCAAGACACATTACCTCCACTTAATGATAATGATATAGATGTGAACAAAGATGAGGTATTAATTGGATTTAGAGATATAATTCAGGAACAACCCCATGATCATGTACATATTTTACAATCCATATTAGAAATCAAGAATAAGAACAAAAATGGTCAATATTCAACCCTTCCACTTAATGATGTTATTACACCTTCAATGGGGCCCACTCAACCAACTTAGATAGCATAACCTAAACTTTTTATTCAACCATCAGTGAAAACTAATCTATTTGTGGCTAGTTCTTCTCATTCTAATGTACAATCCCTTATGCAATAGGTTCTTTCCCTACAATCTAAGGTGTTACATCTTGATCATGGAGTAGCTAAGCCTTCACATGCCTTGGATTCCAACATTATATTACATACACCTTTAACACATCACATTCTAGCAACTCATTTGCCATCCAGTTTCATATCACCCAAGATCATATTATATGATGGCAAAGGTGACCCAAAACATCTCCTTAGATCCTTTCATTCAACATGTTTGGACTATGTGTCCAATGATTGGCTTCTTATGAAGCTATTTCCATATAGTCTCAAGGATTATGGCCTATAGTGGTTCTATGATTTGCCTAACCAATTTATGATAGAATTCAATCCTTTAGAAGATATGTTCTTAGCACACTTCTCTATCAACAAAAGTTGAAAGATATCATATGCATAAGTAGCACAACTAAAGTAAAATTCAACTGAGCCAATAGTTAATTATGTCTTATGATACAAGATAATCTAATAAAAATTGAGTAGCTCCATGGTAGATAGAGAGATTCAAGATATATTCAAACAAATTATATTACCATCACTTCATGAAGCAATCTTATTCAATAATTTTACCACATTTATAAATATGTGCCACACAATTAAAGAAGGGAGGTTCAACTCTTAGCAATGGGAAAACTCAAATATACAAATGGACCAGATTCAAATATCAAGAGTAAAAACAAACCTCCATATAAGGTCAGGGCCATAGAAAACAAAAGTGATCAAAAGGCCATAGTCAATGTAGCTTCAGATCCTTCTCCAAGATTGGTTTTATCATCTCTTCGACACAAAGTCTTCACTAATCTACTAGAGTCACCAACATGAGTTCCACAAAAACTATTAGAATGAAATGTAATATCTCTCTCTCATTAAATAGGTTAATATGGCATAGCCTCTTCTGAATATTTATGATTTAAATGTATTCAGATTATCATAAGTACTAGGCCACATGATAAATAGATGCATTAGCTCGAAGCACAAGATACAATATCTCATTACGACTAACATTATTGATGTGGACACACCCACATAAGCACCAAAATAAAAAATGGAGGCAAAGGCACTTAAGATATTTTTATATACTTTTCCAAATCATATAACTAATGAGATAAAGGGCACATTAGGTGTTTATTATACATACCAAGCTCAGACACCACTAGCTTCCTATCACACAATTACAGAGGAGACACATCCCTTGCATAATATTATTGGCATGTATCACACTATAATGCTAACTAGACTACTTATCACATTTTAAAAATAGGAGATTATGGATGATGACACAAATTTACATGCACTCTTCATATGATCATATATAGACCACCATCATATTCATAGTATTATGGTTGACAATGGGTCAAGCATAAGCATGTACACCATGACACTTTTACATAACTTTAGATACACAGAGCAAGATATATTCCCTATCGATACAATCATTATTGGTTATAATGGCCATGTTCAAAGATCCATCAAGGATATAGTGATTCCATATAGGTTAGACTAGTACACATAGCCACTTAGTTTCAAGTAGTACCTAGTGTGGGTGTATTCGATATATTATTGGGCAGGTCTTGGTTATAGCAGCTCTGAGCCATCCTATCTATATTAAACTAATACCTTAATTGTATACATGATGGCAAGTTGTTAAGATTGGGGATGTACCATATGAGTACCCTCTTCCCATCCCATAGATAGTTTTAACATAGTTTCCATCTATAGTTATAGTATTGACACCAGTTATAGTTATAGTTCCACTCCCAGACATTACATGGATATCCATTAAAGAAAAAAGTACAGATCCTATGCATACACCATTGTGTGTAAAAAAGTTCTCAGAGTGGGCCAAATTTACATGTATACTTTCCCTCAAAGACCATTACTAGAGAGACCATTGTTTTAGTACCCTTCCTTGACTCAGTAGTGTTTTCATGTTGGTAGGGTGTCTTTATGATTTAAATGTGTTAATTACTTATTTATCATGTTCATGAGATCATGAACATATTCATATAAGGATATTTTGATGATTTGTTTATTTAATATTTATTTTGGTTACCCTTACAAGAGAGGCAATGAAGGACCATGTCAATTTCAAATAGAATAGGAACATCTTGGGGTGTGTGTGTTTCAATGTTATCATCAATGTATATTACCACTGAACATGATGTCATACCTTTTGGGGGTTCTTGTAGATACTTTAAAGGTATATTAATTTTAGTGAATGGCATATTTTCCATTATTTTATCTATTATATTTCTCTCTTCCATTTCTAGATCTTACCATTAATAGGATATTCATCAATGCATGACACTTGGTTCTCACAAGAGCTTCATATGACTTGTTTACCTCTTGAATGGCTTTCCATGTCGATAAGTTAATTTAGATAGGTTCATTCATATTACCATATTTATATCAATTCTAGTGCCTTGATTTTGAGTCATTGGTTCATTGTGTCTTTACTTTTGGTGCCAGTTCTCCATCTCACAATCTTTTCATTTTTTTAATAACATTTTATATCTTTAGAACATTTATATAATGTAAATATTAATGAACTTTGATCTAATAAAAATTGATAATAAAGGACATTAAACATCTAAATAAGTTTTACCTCATGTGTTCTTGTGTAGATGTTTCTTTTCGAGGCTGTCATTGAACTAGATGACATTTGTGTCTTCTACATATACTTGTCATCATGTTTCATGAAGTACTAGTTTAATTTTTCTCTTTCGATCTCAGTTTACCTCTATTTACATTTGAATATATTAAATGGATTATATTGAGTTAATGATTTTATCCTAAGTAATTTTAAATAAATAAATAAATAAAATAATATTAAATGGATTAAATAGCTTCTTAAATAAGGTTTCCTTTAATATTGCCAATGAGAAAGTGGAATCATTAGTATTGCCTAGGTGGTAGACAAACCCACATGGGGGTGGGATGCCAATTTTAATGGAGGAATTCATTTAGGTTAGATGACTGACAAAATTAGTGGGAAGAAATTACTTAAATTACCTAAAAATTTTGCATTCCAACATTAAATCCCACCTTACACAACTTGCTTATGGAGCAAATAGTGCACCCATTTTTAAGTGGGATGAAGTGAAGAAATAAATTATATAGAAATTTGGCATAGGGATGGAAGCAATAAAAAATTTTAATCTGGTGGAAAGAACAATTGATAGGTGATTGGATGCCATCATGGTGGAAAAGAAATAAAGATCTTAATCATGTTTTAATATATTGCCATGATATTAATTGGAAATCAACACATTCCTTCTACCTGCCAAGTGAATCCAATGCCATACTTAGTGGGAGAAGCATGGAGTATCCATGGAGGTTTTGGGAAGGAGTTTTAAATAGCAAGAAACCATGGAAGGTGATTTGCAGTAGAAATGAAGGAAGATGGAAACAAATGAGAAGTGGTATATCAAGAATTCTATTCAAGAAAGCAATCTACTCATGATGATCTATTTTGATATTCAAGATCTAAATCCAAGCTAGTATGAAAATTAATTCTATTTTTTTTATAGGATAACTAAAATCATAGTAAGTTGATAGCATTTATTTTATTAAAATACTATTATTCAAGAAATACACAACCTTGTGGATGTTTGGTTTTTTATTATTTTCTAAGTTGGAATTTTGCAAGTATAAATAGTATGAAAATGATATTTTGTTTACTGATTGTGGATTTGCTCTGATTTTGTGTGGAGTGAAATTATTGATGTATAATTAGTTGTAGTATAATATTATCAATGTAAAAATGGATCCATACTTATCCTTGTGGCCTATTATCTATAATCTAATTTTGGTTGTTTGTGTCCATCTAGATAATAATTACAATTCTTTTATAAGGCTGATTTCTTCACTTTTATTGGCTGAAAAAGAGTGTGACCAGATCTTATTTTATTCTTAAATATATCTATTATAATTTATCTCTCTATAGTTTAATCACCTAGTAGTTATGGCATCCTAATAAGCTAAGGCACGATAATATTGTAGTGGGGCATAGGGGTGGAGAGAAGGCAAAAATTTGGAATTAGATAAACTATAATGTCTCATACACATAATAGTTATTTTATGTATATAAATTTATATACGTATCTTTACAATGTCAATATATGTCCCTCATTATGTTGGTTTGTGAATTGAATGGTGTGATGCTATAAATCTTGTGTGATAGGTTGTGTATTATATACGAAATTATACACTTGTATCACCCATATGTGAGTAATTTTTCTTAAAATTATATAAATGAATAACTTTATAAAAATTATTATCCTCTTTACTCTTTATTGAGTTTTTAAATTGGATGATGCTAAGGTGGATTGATTGACTTATTAAAAGGATTGTGTCTTCCTTGTTGAAATGAAGATGGCACAAAAAGTAATTTAAAAATCTATAGTGAATATTATATGATTGTGCATATTCTTTGGTATGGTGAGACCCATCATGATTGGACCAATTTTAAATCCAAATTTGAATACTTGAACTTAAACATTTATGTAGTTGTAAATATGGTGTGGATGAGTGTGAAAGAACTAGGTTAGTAGGAGTAAGCCTTCAAAATCTATTACCATCAAGTTTAATCCACTCTTGGTCTATGCCGAAAGGCTAAAAATTCATTGTTATGTGTTTAATAATTGGGTGTAATAAGCGTAGAGGCTTACTTGAGTTTGAGAGGAACTAGCTAGAGTGTACTAGCTTTGCTATAATAAGACTATTTTATATCATATTGAAAAATGATTTCTAATTACAGCTTTGTGTTTTAATCTCATTTAGATTAAAGAAGTGTATTGGTAATTGCTCATTTCTATCTTGATTGTAAGCTTGATCATTTGAATTTGTTGGTAAACATGAGAAGAAAATTATTGTATTTGTATTTTGTTTTAACGTGTTTTATACTTGAATATTAAGAATATCATAATGGGAGATTCTTGCCATATTAAAATTGATGCACTTAGTGTTATACATGTACATCAAGAGTTATATTTGTTGTTGGTAGATAAACATACATTAAAGGATATTTAAGATGTTTTATATTAGATTTTATCATCTATTGTTGTAGTTGGATGCACCATGTGTGGCTTCATCCTTGATTTAGGATTATTTTAATTGAACATTCTTATCGTGATTTTTTTTTTGTATCGAAGATAAATTTTTTCTTGAATAAGATTCCATTTTTGTGATTTGAGTATTGATATACTTTTCTATTGTCAATATCTTTTTTTAAATCAATTATAACATTGAATGAGTTGTAATATTTAGACATATGTTTCATTTTGGGTAAAATCATAAACTTGTGTTATTTTCCTTCACTGAATGAAAGAAAGACTTTATAAAAACATCTCACTATATTTAATAAAAATATTTAAACACTTTTTAGTTCTGATATGCAAAATACACAATTTTGAATGTGACTATCTACTGGTAAATTAGCTCAAAATAGTCCAAAAAAGGGTTTAAAAAACATCTATACTCCTAGATATGTGAAATTAAGACTTGAAACCAATTATTCTATCATACAAGAGTTTATATCCACTACCAATATGCATTTATCATAATCAAGTGTTGAATTTATAGGCTAATTCTAGAAGGATTTTGCAGTACTTCTTAGGTCTGGTTGTCTATAAGGTTGTTACAAAATGGACTTGTTTTTAGTTGTGAACATTTGATTTTTTTTATGAAAAATAAAGTTGTAAATGTTTTTCCCCATATTCAAATTATATAATTTTTAAATTATTTATTTAGGGGTAGTTTACTATTTTTAGTAATCCATTTTCTTGGCCTATTTATTCTGTGTTTTTTTGGGTTCCTATGAAAATCAACTAAAAATAGATTGGAGATAGGTCTAGAAAAACACCTAAATGAATTATTCTATTGAATTTGATATTTTTAACCACCTCTCCTATCATATGGGAGTGAGAAACCAGAACCATTATTTTTACATCCTTTGTAGATATCAGTTGGTGGACCCATTCCATAAGACATTTTTAGAATTCTTGCACTGTATGATTAATTGTAGCTAGCGAAGTCACTTAAAAAGTGACATGATCAACATAGTTATTGTTGATACCTAGAACTTTTGCTCTTGGAAAACAACTTCCTATGGGAAGATTTATAGATGTGGGACTAAATTATGATCTATAGAGTGACCTCCAAGATTTTAGAAGATGGATCTTCAACTAAATTGGGGATGAAAATGCTAAGAAGGAAATGTAAATGAAAATGAAGTAAACCTAACTAAGGTGATGCACTGAAACTCTTGAAGTATCTTTCACTAAAATTGCATAAAATAGCTTGAACCTTTAAACATCATAGATAATTAAAAGAGTATTTACATGATTTAAATCTTATAACATAAGCAAAGGTCAACACTATAGAAGTAGATAACAAAAATAACAAACAATAATAAATTCCACTTAATTTGACACAGATCACCACATCCTCTTCATTTTTAGGTGGAGAACAAAATACAAAAAGCCTAAAGACAATATATAATATTTAATCCTTCCTATTAGGGTCACCTTCTAAGGTCATGAAATGAAAATAAATAATTTATACTATTTATATTCAAGAACTAAACTATTACAATGGCTAATTTTTGACAACTACAAACCCCCTCCAAAAGAAAAGAACCCTGAATATATAGGCACAACAACCTCATGAGGAAATGACACCTAGAATTTGGCACTCATGCTCATGATGAGTCCATCATAACTAAAAGCAGGATTTTTGGCTCATGAGTGTAGATGATCTTCAAAATCTTGGATATGGTATAACTCTACCACTTCATGATTCCCATGATGATTAGAAAAAGTGTTAAGGTGATGCATGTCTCCCTTTGAATTTCCTCTAGAATTCTTGTTAGAAATGGGGCCCACTTCCCTTGGAAAATGGTGTGATTTTTCTTCAAATAATAACTCTCTTCTTTCTTGAAGAGCACCATGATGACATGTGTCATCAGTAGAAGGGGCCAAGGCTTAGCCAAAAATGAAGAAGGGGAACTTGAGAAAGTGAAGGATACTACACCACCTACCAAACTCATAGAGTGCATCCATGAAAAAAGATAACTACCCAAAAATACTCTAAAATATGGATTACAATCCATAGTTCTTGATGAGTTACAGGGGAATCCACCTATGGATGATAGAACCCAAAATTTTCTAGTTTTGTAGACCAATCAAGGTAAAACTATAAGAAGGGGGAAGCCTGAAAATATTATAACTTCTAAAGAGTAGCCTTCAAAGGCATCCACTCTTCCTCATTCAACCGAGTCTTATTATTTAGATACTTAAAGGCTCTATCTAAATCAATTATCTCCTTGAAGGAGATGTTTCTCAAGCCCTATACTACTACCAGCATCTAAAAGTCTAGTTGGGCAAGAGGCTACAAAATGGTCTCCACCTCAGAGATGCTTAGTGATTGACAAAGGTATGCAAAGATAGTCTAATCATTTTTATTTTATATTAGTAACTCTTTTATCTTATCCACTAAAAGTATTGTGTTGTCTGTAAGGAATGGGGAAGGTAGTCCCAACTAGCCCAATTGTTCAATATGCCCCTTCATATCCCAGACCACCTTCCCTAAGGCATCTTAAAATGCATTACATTTTGATTTTACCTTACTACAACTCAGGAATTCATTCACCTTCACCATTTCATGCCTTTTAGCATCCACCCCTACTACCTAGAGCATCTCATCCATTGTGATATAAATCTTCTAGACTAGGATTTGTGAATCTTGAACTTTGGGGGATATAAAGGTAAGGATTGAATTCATAGACAAACCCACCTATGCACTCAACCATTGTGAGTCTGTGATGAACCTAATTACTAGAATTAAGTTTGTGTCTATGTTTTTTATTCTCTCCTAATAGGATATACATAATTTTTAGACCATGGGGAGGATACCTATAGTCTGGGAGTGGGTGGCGAGGTTATTCTTCAACTATTGGCTTTCTTGGTCCTTGTCTAAGGAATTTTGTTGCATCTACTATTGTATCTATTATTTCATGATTATAGAGTATAAGAGGATCTTATGGGTTTGTGCAAGCTCAATTTCATTTTTTTACATCTTATTCTCTTCAACTTAATTTTCCTTTTTTAGGCCATCAATGTTAGCCTTCAGTTTTATAACTTGGATCCACAACTGGGCCTTTGGCTGGCTTCCATGTGGAAGCTCTCAGTGGTGACATGGATCTATAGGTGGGACCTCATCTTGATGAGATTTGCATATTTTTCATTGTATTTTGTATTCAAGTGATCGATATTATCTTTCAATCTTGCAAGTTCCTGATACTTCTTTTCTAATTACTAGCCCACCTTGAGATAGTCCATGGTGATGAACTTATGTTTCTTCCATTAACTTGACCTTGTTTGTTATTCTAGCCTAGATAAGGTTAAGGCTAATATAGTAAATTAAGAATATCCTAGTTGCATCTATTCTTTGGGCTTGATTACTTATGACATCATGTGTGTAATCATCAGAGATTACTGTATGGGGTCAAAGAATTACTGCATATGAGGTATTGCTAAAGCCTTGGAATTTTTTCCTCTTCTGTTTTCTACTAAGGCCTCTCAATATTTTCTTGAAATTTGTAATTGTTGATGAAACTACTCTTACGATTGAATCATTTCCCCCATGAAAGGGGATCCTTGTGGTAGTCTAAAAGGAATGGTCACTTATTACTATGAAGTAACAAATGTTATTCCCCTAGGGATGAGTATGTGAAGGGTTAATGTGGAAGGTGAGAAAGGTGGAAGGTTGTGGAGAGTGGTGGTAGGTGAAATCATCATGATAGATGAAAATGGGGTAGATGAATGCAGAGTAGTGAAAACCAACACAAGTGATGTGATTGGCTAAGTAATGGAGAAAGGTGCAAGCATGGTGGAAATGGTGAATTCAATGGAAGGTGAATATGAATTGAATAATGAGGTAAAATTTAAAAGGAGACGATGATAAAGTCATGACTTATTATATTTTATCTTAAGAGGAGGGCCAAAATCTTGTGCCTCAGAGCTGCATTGATATGACCCTACCTTAGGCTACCCTAGGGTAGTCTGCACCTACTGTTAGGGTGTCACATATAAAGGAGGGGGCTAGGTCATAGGCCTTCAAATAATTGAAACTAAATCCTCTTTCATTTAGGGGGCATCCTCCTCTTCTTCTTCTTTAATTGAAACCTCTTTCTCCTCTTTCTCCTCTTCCTCATGGTACTCATCTCATAGGTTTTTGAATTACTCATAAAAGTCCAAGTCCCATAAATTTATCTCCAATTTTCTAATTTATTACCTATAATTATAGTAAGAATATATATTTTCCTTTATCTAATCCCTTTACACAAGTTTCACTCTCAAACCCTTGGTCATCTCTTTATGGGATCAAAATATCAGACTAGCTTATAAAAAGACTCCCACAGCTTATGGGTGTCTAAAAGGATCTTGAATAGACCAAGAAGTGTTTTATATCATCTTTAATTGATGATGTTCACTCCTCAAGGTATGTCTAGGGATCGTGGATGAATGGGGCATTGATATTCAAGGTGAATATTATCTAGCTAGGTCATAGCACCATTTATCATTTAGCATGGGAGTTAGAATGGATCCTCTTTGAACCCATAAAATCTAATGAAAGTGAAATAGAATTCAAATATATAATTTATTGGGATTATATATCCAATGATCCATGATCTCTAAAGGTATAACATTCTAGATGTGATAGCTTTCCTACTGAGGTCAATCATGACTGAAGATAGGAAACATTCTACAAATTTATGATAATCCTACATGGCCGATAGGATGTGGGTCTAAGTAGAGATAGGGATCACCATGTGATGATACATGCCTACCTTAGTTACATTTATAGTGAAGTATGGTGAAAATAACCTAGCTATTTGATACAAAATTATGTGAAGGAGGAAGGAAGAATACCAGAAGGTATTCTAGGCTAAAAAATTTGATAGTTAACTATGAATGGCATTGGCAATGACATCTACAAATTCCATATTATAAGATTTATCCCTACTCACTATCTTCAAAAGGAAGTTTGAACCCAACTAGAAGTCATGAATTTTGGTGTTTGAGTCTATTTCAAAAACTAATGCCAACATAGAAAAGGCATCTTTCATATCTTATGCTACAAAGCTCGAAAGACTGATGGGTAGAGGGGGCATCTATATGTAATTGCTAAAAAGAGATGATTTGATAAACTTATATTTATGGACCCAAGTATCCCATGCATTTTGTAAGCTCTCGATACTATAGATTTCTATGTTAGGTCATTCAGGAGTTGGAGCATCTCCCTTATCGCATTGACACTGATGTCCAATTTTAGATGGTTATTTGTAATAATGCTAGTGTTTGCATCATATTTATTTGCACATAGGGTGATAATATTTGGGCACATGTACATGAGGATCACCATGTATTAGGTCAGGGTAGAGTTTGATATCCTATATCCAAATGACTTGAACTCATTGTTTTAAACCTTTTAGAGCATGCGAGTATGGGTGCCCTCTCTTAGATTCTTTGTGTTCTTTGTCAATTTAGGGTTGAAAATCTAATCTATAAAATATAGGACCAGTATGGGGTCCTTACAATGCCCCTTTATGATGCTTTTGATTTTTGGTATTATAGGCTTTGACTATGTAGGGGTGAAAGCATAGGATTTTCTCTTAACAAATTTTGGTGATGGGTCTTCATGACCACCTGATCCATGGGTTATTTGTTTCCTAAGATGTCCACCACTAGGTGAGGATCCAAACATTTCCATCTTATAACGCTTGTAATAATCATTTCTTTGTTTCAAAGAAAACACTGGATATCAACTCCTATTCTCAATTTTGCACATAATTCTACACAATTTTACACATAATTTTTTTGCCAAAGACTCTTCACTTGGCTTAGTCCAATACTCTTGGAAACTCTTAGTGTGTTTAAGTGTTTGGCTTGGTTAGGAGAGAGGTATTTATAGGCCAATACTTTTATTATGAATATTGTGTAACCCTTTTTTGAAATGGGTGCCCATAAAATTTAAAGGTAACACACACACTTGAAGAATGTCTCACAAGAGATTTTTGGTGATCCTTACAAGGGATCATACAATATGGAACACCTAGACATTAATTATAGGGGAGTGGGCTAGATAACCATCTATCAATAATAGATTTAAAATTAAGGAGAATCATAATGCAGATACCTACCATAGGATAATAACAAGTCATGCCAATGACACTCATTTTTAGGGAAATAGTGACAAAGAAAGGGACACACGCTAAGAAAAGGGGAACTAGCTATATACAAGGGGAATTAATAATTTATTTGAAGTGATTTAAGTGGATTCCATTAACTAGAATCTTTAAGGCATTACCTTCTTCATCCTATAACTTAAATGTGTTACCCTATCTATTGTCGATGATGTAGAAGGGACCTCCCCATAGGCAATAAAATTTTGCATGCTAACCTAGCTTCATGGCTTATTTATCATATTTTAGAACCAAGTAACCTATCTTGAAGCCTGGGTTGGATGATTTCTTATCAAACCATCACTTAAATACCCATTTTCAAGTGACCTTAGCATTATTAGCTCATTCTTTCACTTCTTGGAGGCTAAGTAATTCTACCAACTTGACCTCTATCACTCCATTTTTCACTACTTTGGTAGCTTTTAAAAGCTATAAATTAGGAATCTCTATTGATATTGTCATGACCACTTATTTCCCATATACTAGTTCATATGGGGATGTCTTTAAAATCTACTTGGGAGTAATTTGATTGACCCATAGAGCCATTCTGAGATGCATATTCCACTCCCACCATTGGTCAGTGCTCATCCTCTTGATCAACCTTATGAGGTTCTTATTTTTTGATTCAACCAAGCCATTCCCTTATGGGTAGTGTTAACCAAATTTGACCCTAAAATTCAAATTAGGACCTCTATAGGAAAAAACATTATCTTCATAGTGTTATAGGGGTTCAATATTATGTCATAGGGTGTATTATATGTTAATTTATTTCATTTAATGTTGCATTAGTCTTATTAGTAAATATATCCTTTTAAGTCATTTTAGGGATAAAAATTGAGCATTTAATGACTTTTATGGATTCTTATGAAAATAATAGGTGATGTCACAACCCATGTGTCCTCATATAATCAACTATTTATAATGGAAAATTGGTAGGTTATTCAGAAAGAAGGGTAGTTTTCTTGAAAACTTGAGCATTTAATGAGGTGTATAGAATTGTAGAACATATTAAAATTTAATACATTTTAGGAGTGTCCCTTGGTATTCCATATACTTAATACAGTTATCATTAAGATCATAATCTCCAAAAATGAAGAAAATCGCTTATCTCTCCTTCCACTAGGCTTGGTAAGCAAAATCGATCTTCAGGTTTGTACTTGGTATGGTCAGCATGAGATGTTTCAATAAAAATGATCTTGGAGGTGTAATATACACTAATTCATATTAAATTTTACATTTAATTGTAGAGGAATGGTGTCATGTGCTTTATGAACCATTCCTAAGAAGTTAGACTATCTAGTTTGCCTACTAATCTCTGCACCCTATAGGTTTTGCCTTAGTTTGAGAATTTTCATACAACACAGTTGGTTATATTGGTTCCAAATTATTTTTAACTCCTAAAATTATTCCCATGATTTTTTTCAAGTTTCATGAATTTTGGATGAGTAAAGTAGCATAGGTTACAAGAGGAAGCACCTTTCTATGTAATAAGTAGTTTTCCACCATGTTCAAGATTTCATGCTTTGAAAATAGCTCCATGGGGTTATTTTAAGTTAATTATAATGTTTCAAAAGTTATATTTGTCTCCATTATCCTTCCAATATCATTTTCTAAGAACATTTTCTATGAGTTGCAGTCATAAGTCACCATATAGTTAGTATGCTATATGATTATCATATCAGTTAGCTAGGTGCCTTCAAGGACGTTCAAATTTGATAACGAAGTGTGAAACTTGTATTGAGATTAGAAACATATTGATGAATTCACAAATAGAATTTAAGGTATATCATTTCATTATGCAAGCAATTTCTTTGAACACATGTTTCCAATCTGCTCACTACCTGCAAGCATCTCAAAATGCACCTGTAGATATCCTCATTGAAGCTAATCATGTTGAAAAAGAGGTTAATAAGATAAGAAAGGTTTGATAATGAGGAAATTATGATTTAAATTTTTTGATAAGGCATAAACACCATTGAAACCTATAAATCATGCTCATTGTCTACACTTAGACTTATTGTCTGTATGTAAAAATGTTTACCTACAAGTCATAGCATAGAGATATAGAGGTTGTTGCATGGTGAAATTGAAGAATGATGAACCCTCTCCTAAAGTACTAGTTATTTTTGAAATCATGAAAGGCCTATGTGAAAAGATAGGTTGGAAAAAAGAAGTGTAAACTACCTCTAAAGATGAAATGACTGAGTTCAGACCCATTTTCCCTAAAAATGCAAAATAGAGGTCAAAGAGGGTTTTGTGAATATCATATGACAGGGTATAAAAATTTCTCATGCATCCTATTATGATCATATTGTATCCCCTAGAATAGAAAATAGTAATTAAAAACTTTAAGGTCAAAATATTAGTGGAGGTTAATTATCAAAAGGCCCAAAAGTTGCCCTTGAAACACTATATTTAGGTAGGTGAATCTATAGGTTTTGAAGATACAAAATGGCCTTAGCATGTAAAATTACTAATAAGGAATTTTATCATGTTTTGAGTGGATTATTAATTTTAAATGTGTACCAAATGGCATAAGGATCATCAAAGGAGAATGTCATGTTGTTTTCTATCTCCCATTAGCATCTATAGGTCTCTTTTCACAACAAAATACACACCTACAGCTAGCCTATAGATATCAAAGAGTTCTCAAAATGAGATTGAGAACGCATAGACCTTTAGACATAAATATTTCACTAGGAATGTTTTTTTTAAGTATTCCAAAGAGTTTCAAAATATGTATGATACAAGTCCCATAGATTTAATCCATCTATAAGGTCCCCTACAATCACCTGTAGGTGACTGTGGGTAATCAGTGAACTAGGACAATATGGAAAAAAATATGTTTTAGGTAAGATGAAGGTGAAAATTAGGTCCAATAGATTAATAAGATACCATGTCAATATTAAAACAAGGATTATTCAATGTTTCAAGTTCAAACATGAAAATAAATCCTACAGGAATCATTTTTGAAGAAAAACACAAAATACACAGTCTACTAGCTATGACTACCCTTGTGAGCATTTTAAACCCCAAACATGAAAGAAAGTAAGGAAAATAATTAAATTAATATTTTAAGGTTATATTTAAGTTTACTCATTTTTTTAAGGCCAAATTTATGCAAAGTGCATCTACAAGTTTTCCTCCCAAATAAAAATACATTCACAGTATATGACCCCAGTCTAGGCTAGGCAGGGTAAAGCATGAACAATCATAGTTTGGAAAAGAATTAATGGTATACATGATAAAAAAATTATCCCAAGTGAGTTAATCATGTCCCATGTATCTATCATAGAGGGAACAGGTAGATAAAGGAATCAAATATTGCATAACATAGTCCACTCAAGAAACCCTACATATAGTCTTGAGGATTCAAGGATGGGAGGAGATATGTAGAAAGTTTTAAGTGGTAAAAGGACATAATATAGATTAATTATGAGAATTATATCATATAAGTTCTCTTGGAAATTGAAAATAGGTAGATAAAGGCTATGCAACATAGTCAAGTAGTCTACTCTCCAACACCCCTGCATAGTCTGCCTTCCCACATAGTTTATCTTGGGTCTTTAAGAGTTTGGATGCTCATATCATCACACCAAGGGATATTTTTTGGTAAATAACATGTTTATGGATTATATAAGTACTTAAAATATTAAAATTTATCTAGGTAAATATATGAGTACCCTCTATTTTATCTCAGACGGAGGGCACCCCCTTATGAACAAAGCTAGCAGGGTTTGGAGAATGAGGTAACAATATGAAGCTAGAAGATGTAGAGAAATTTAAATGGATTTTATAGATTTTAAAAATACATATATAAATACTATAAAACATTCATATGAGGATGAAACCAAATAGGGTGCTCTAGACCCTCAAAAGTGCAAACAAGCTCATAAGGCATGGTTATACCTAGAGTCCAAACAAGAGGTCCCTTTAAATTATAGATATAATTAAACTTTATAATGGATTTTAACATGTATATGGCTGAATTATATATTTTAAGGATCTATTGATATTCAAAGGAAACCACAAGGAAACAATTTTTAGCCCAAAACCAACACTAAGCCTATAGGAAAAGGAGGAAAGGGCTTGATAGGACAAGTTTGAATACTCATATCTTTCTTAATGATTTTAATGGGGGAAAAAGAGTTATATAGGAGTTATAATAGACATTTAAAATTCAATTTTTTTTCATTATATATAAACTTAAATGTCATAACTTTATGAACAAACCTTAAAAGTGAAAATAGGCCTAAAACCCTCCTAAATCCTTGCCAATGACCAGTTTGGAGAAATGGAGTTGGATAGCTATCTTAATATACCAATTTTAATATTAATATGATTTTAAATTTTATATGACTCACTAAATATACTCCCCATTAGGATTAGTTATACGAAACTATATAGATGGAGTGCAAAATAGGATTTTCTTGACAGTATTATGTATTGTGTAAGTTATACGAGGTTTCAATAGATGAAACCAACTTTGGGGTAAATATTAAGACTTGTGATAAATACCCATGTTAATTTAATTATAAATAATATCTCCTAAGTTCCTCAACCAAGTGTTTCATCTCAACCAATAAAAATTGACATAGTGACCAAGCTAGTGAGAAGAGTGGAAAACTTCAAGTAAGCTCATTTTATGGTGTCCTTAATGATTATAAGGTCATGGAGGGTGTTTATAGGTTTCATTAACTCCATAATATATATTTTAATGGAAAAAAAATTCCATTTTGGAGGTCAAGTGTGTAGGGTGCATGAAAGAGGAGTTATTTGGACTACAGATGATGATAGCTCATTTCTAGATGATTCCAGAGGACCAAGACTAAAACCGATGCATGGAGAGGTATGTATAAAATATCTCTAATTAATTCCAATAATTTGACCCTTTCCTAGTCAGTTATGAGTAATTCAAATAGGGATAATCATGAAGGCAATTTTTTTTAGCCAACATAAACTTTCATGCCACTTTTCATGAGTTTTATGCCTTGTATGGACACTTATAATTCATGCCCTTGCATGGTTCATTATATATCCTCTTCTCAAGAACACATAAATAATTTTATCATCTTGAAAAGTGTCCTTGTGACCCTTGGACTTCTCTCTTCTCCTCTCTCTCTCTCTCACATTCTATAAGAGCTACCATTTTTGGCCTTTGTAATCTAATACCACACCAGGTATGGTAAGGCCCTCCTATTTTCAAAATTGTACTTACCTTAAATAATAAATTAAATATAGTTTCAGTTCATATATCATCTTTTGAAAGTGTGTGAAGAGATATATATTGAATGGTTAATAGATATTTACTTATCCTTACTTTCTCTAAATCCTTACATGTTTGATGCAAGTGATTTCATGCCTATCAGGTCATATGAAGTGTTAATTAAGTGTATGTACATGTTCTTAAGTGTATGAATAAGTCTTAGCATCTAAAAATATGATCTATGTTTCCACTTATCTTGGATATTCTTCATGCATATCACCTATATATTAAAATACTAATGTTAGTGCATTCTAGGACTCTTAGACTAGTGTTGTATGCCTTGTCTCAAAATTGATGGAGTATAATGGTCTTATGGTAAACATCTTAGTGCATCACCCCATATAATAGGTTTAATTTCATGAAAGATCCACCCATTTTCCATACAAGTAATTAGTAGTATAGGTGAAAGCATTTCAAGGCACATCTAAGGAGCTAGCCCTTCATTCTAGAGTTTCATCTCACCAAATTGTTTACCCAGCTATAGGATATTTCAATTGTGCCACTTAGGTGAGGAGAGATGAGACATCTCCTCAAAGGGTGAAAATACAAGTGACAATAGGTAGTATTTGGATGAAGTCTTTAGGAAGATACCATTCTTGAGTGTGAATTTTAAAAATGTAAAACTAAGGAATGCCTTTGCATTATTAGATATGATCATTTTGGGAGGCTAAACCTTACCACTAGTTCCTTAAAAAAATTAAGGATCACATTTTCTATTGCCTCCTTCAATAGGGATACTTTGATCCACCTTGTGAATTAGTCAATTACCATAAGTATCCATTTATGCCCCAATCTATATATGAGATTGATCATCCCAATGAAATCCAATCCCCACTATACAAATGGCTCATTGGTCACAATTGGGTTTAACGGCATGGCCAAATTCTTTCACTTGCCTATAAAAAATTAGCACTATATGCATTTGTTCACCACCTGATGTCAATCTAAAAACATGGTTGGCTAGTAAATCCCAATGTGCATGATATTGGTCATGGTTGTTTTAGTTAAGAAATGACCACCTGGAGGGCTAAAATGCATGTCTTGTAGGATTTTCTCAACTTGGTGATCATCAACACATCGAATTAGTTCCCCATCTAAGTTTATTTTGAAAAGGACTCCTTGGACTAATGTGTAACTAGCCCCTTATAACCTATAGAATCTTATTTTATGCATGGGGAGAGCATTCAAATATTGGTTGATTTGCATAAAGTGGGTCCTATCGGTAACCCAAGACCCATCAGTTTCATATTAATTTACTAAAACTATTTTTGATGTATTTTGTTCTTCTATCAAGGCATCTATGCATTGGGCTAGATATTCACAAAGTCCTCTTCATCATATCACCTTGGTTAACCTGATTTCCATATCATATTCTAAGATCTTGGTGATCCAATTGTTTCTCTTTTTGATGATCTCTCCTTCCACTATGTACTCTTTGATGTTGGAATGTGCCACATATATCATTATTTTTCTCCCTACCACTAGGTGTATAAACTTCTTGATACTTTTAACAATGGTGAAAAATTATTTTTTAACAAAATTATACTTGGTCTCATACCTATGTAGGGTTCTTGATTAGAAATCAATAAGATGCTCGCCCTTTCCTTCATCTTCCTTCTAAAGTTAACATAACTGCTAGGCTATGTTCACTACCATAAACATATAATATGAAATCTTTGGAGAAGTTGGTAATAACTAGCATAGTAGTGGTGTAGATTGCTTCCTTGATCTTATAAATGATATCCTCCCTTTAGATGTCTATTTGAAATCTTAATCTTTCTTCAACATCAATGTGATTGGACTTACCAACCCTATGAATTTGGATATGAATCAAATGATGAAATTAATCGTTCTAAGGAAAGATTGGACTCCTTTCTTGTTAACTAGTAAAGTTAAGTCCCTGATGGTCTTCACTATATACAGGTCAATAGAGATGCCTTTTTTGGATACTACATATCCTAGTAACTTGCCTCATGGGATTGTAAAAACACATTTTTGGGGGTTGAGAGATACCCTAAACTCTTGACATTTTTGAAAAAACCTCTCCAAATGATTGAAGTGATTTTCCATTTTCTTAGAAAATACTATTAGATCATTTAGATAGATGAGGATGATTTTGTTAATTAGTCCCTTAAAGGCTATGTTCATGGCTCACTAGAATGTGGATCGTACATTAGAGAGGCCAAAAGGTATTTTATCATGTGAAGGTTCCCCTTAGTAGTGAAAGTGGTCTTATGTTGATCCTCTTCATTAACTGATAATTGGTTATAACCTAAGAACCCATCCAATAGGGAGAATATTTTTGCACCCATTACTATTTGGAGGATCTAGTCCATTGATAAGAAGGGTAATGATATTTTAAGAATGATTTGTTCAAATCATTGAAGTCCACACATAGCTTAATTTTTCCATTATTTTTCCTCACTAGAACCAGGTTAGACACCCAAGTCAAATGCTTGATTGGGTATATGATCCTTGAGTCGATTAATTTACTTAGGTCTTGAGCCATGAGAAACTTGATTTTTGGGATTACCAGCCTTTGATTTTTTTGAACAAGATTAGATACCTTAATTAGATTTATGGTATACTAGATGACCCTTTAGTCATACCCTTTCAAATCATCATAAGTACAAGCCGTAACCCTTTCATATTTGCCACATAAGGAGATCAATTTCTCTTTATCCTCTTGGGAAACTTATCTCTCCACTTTAATTTTTCTTCCATCTTCAACCTCAAGCTTAGAGTAATCTCCTTTGTATATAAAAAATTTCCTTTTATCATTCTAGGCATAATCAAAATAAAAAATATTCTATAGGGTGATCAACCTCTTTAGAAGTTTGTTGGACTTTAGTTACATGATCTGATCCTTAAAGGCTTCTTCGATATTTGGCTGTAACTTTTCTTTAAACTCTCAAGATTTTTAAAGAGGCATAAAAATATAGGCATCACTCTCAAATACTTTCTAGTTTTGATCATTGTCTAGGATGGTGGGTCTGATAATTACCCATACCACTTGTTCGTTCGTTAACAAGTCAATCACTAAATTAAATTGGGAGCTGATCACTACCATTATATCCACCTCCTATGGATTATTTAAATATTGAAGGATTTTAATTCTTAGATCAAATCCCATACTCAGTGGTGATAACATATCATACATACATTCTTTATATCTGTGACTTTTTTTACTTGCCTTACCACTAGTTCAAAATCTCTAAACACTTTTACCTACTTTATGGCCATGTGATCGGTAAGGCTAAGGCCATGTACTAATGCTTCATACTTAAATTCATTATTAATGTAGGAAAACTATAAGTGGAAGGATATGAGGGTCTCTTCTCTAAATGGAGACATTAATCTAATACTATCTCTTGAGCTGGCCTTACATTTTGTACCATCAAAGTAGAGTACAAAAATCAAACTCATTTTTAGGTTCTTTACCCTGATCTTCCTTCCTCTTTATGACCTTGAAAATGGCCTGATCTTCATCATGGATCACATAATTCATGAGGCCAATGACATTAAAGTTTATAGATGGATCATTTTTTATGAACTTATTAACAAGGACTTCCTCCTTTGGGTTTTTGTTATCTGTCAACCTCTATTCCTCAATCATTTCCATGAAATACATTTCTTTCTTGGAAAATGAGGTGTGCACCATTTTGAATTTCATCATAGCATCATTGGATATGTGCTTCAATTGTAGTGGTTTAGATGAAACTATCAATTTTGAGACATATTTTTTGCTTTGGATCAAGTGGGACCAATCCAAAGACAAATATCTACCTATCTTGTGGTGAAATATCTTGATAAACATAGCTCAAAGACTGGTAGGATGTCTATTACTAAAAATTATTGGGAAACTATGATATTAGGACAAGAGTATAAAGTTAGGGGAAGAGCCTTGATGAGACCTATGGTCTAAACCTTCTTCCCATCTAATTTCATCACCCATTTATTCAAAGGTTCATATTGAAGTTGCAATGTGTCTATGATCTATTTGGGCATCACTATGGTGCTAGCACCAGAATCAATTATGTAATTTCACAACAAATTATTTTACATAATGAGAGTTAGATAGAATGGGGTAGGCTTTGTTTTACTTACCCTTGTATTAGAGTTGATGAACTCAGATGGCACTTGAGGTTGCACACTATTGTTGGCTTCTTTCCCCTTGATTTGCATAGGTTTTATAGACTATTTATCTTTCACAATATTTTCTTGGTCTTCCAACACTTCTCATAGTAAATATTTTTACTCTACGATAGATAACACATGCCAAAGAGACATATTGGTTAGAGCTTTTTTCAGCTGCTCTACCATATTAAATGATCCTTGAGGTCAGACCTTAGGGTCTTTTACCTTATTTGGTGTTATTTCACTCTACTTTTGATATGTCAAAGGTGGTGTTTGGGTTCTTATACCCTTCATGAAAGTTATTTTATGCCTTATGAATACTTCTTGGGTCATCTTGACTAGTATCTTCTTGGATCGGGTGTAATAGTTCGATTGGACTTACAAGTCTTTAATCATGGGGACCTCACTCACATAAACTACATATTTGCCTTCTTCCCAAGATAAAATTACATGCTCTATCTCCTCCTCTTGATCTAAGGACATCCCTTGAATCTAAGCCATTAGGATGACATTTTTAATGCTTAAGAATTAGTATCTATAAAGAGCTGAATTAGGTGCTTTCCCTTACCTTTATTGCTCGATAAAATTTTATTGTAGATTACCCCTTATGAAATTTTGGGGTGTATGTGTGTCATTACATGGGAAGCACCATGAATTGGAATCATCCACTGAGCTATTTTTGCTGATGACCAATTATCTATTTGAACTCAGTGAGACCATTTATAAAAGATCAAGACCTAGATGATTTAATTCGCTAGTTGCACCTAGTGATTTGATGCTTGATGATTTACCCTCTACCTTTCCTAGTATTTGTTATGCTAGTATGGGACTCTTCCATTCTATTAATTCTAATAGGGGGCTTTGGAGGCATAAATTTCTTCCTTTTGAGATTTATGATCTCATTCAAGAAGTTCCACCAGATGCTCTTCATGTCATTCATCTCTATAGCTAGTGTGGATGAAGAGGATGTGCTTGTTTGAGTAGGTGGGTATACATACATGGAAATAGATTCTTATGAGGTTCTCAAGGCCTCCTCTTGTGGTAGCATGGATATTTATAGGAACATAGGCATTGGTGATTTAAGGGGAAGCTTCTTAACATATATCAAATTATTCTTTGCCATGGCTACCAAGTCATATGCATCTAGCAATGTTTGGCCTTCAAGAGACTGAATCATAACCACTATGTCCAAGTTAAATGCCTTGAGGTAGAAGACAATTTCCATACCTTCTAGTGGTCAGGCCACTACCAAGATTCTTTGCCAAGTTTTATGAAACCTAGTATTAAAATCAATAATAGCCTCTTGTAGGGATATTTTGATAGTGATTAATTATTATAGAAGAGATGATCAATCCACCTTCTCATTGAATATTTAAAAGAATCTATCACCCAAGTCATCCCAAGTGATAATGGAGTTGGGAAGAAAGGACCAATACCAGTCAAAAGCTCACCCTTTGAAAGAGGTGGCTAGTAGTCTTAAGGCCATGTTTTATTATGTGACATAATGCATAGTACAAACATTGGTGACATCGTGAATATGTTTTGGTACACTTTTGAAATCCTCCCCAATGAATTTATGGAGTGCCTTTAAGGAATTAGTAGGAATATGGTCCCATATAGCTAGGGCTACTAGAGGGATGGGTGGGATACTACTATTCCATGCTACAAAGTTTCTTGGTGGTCCTAGGATTGCCATTTGTTGTGGTTGTTATATTATGCTATATCTTTCGATTCTTTGGCTAGTTATAGCTACCAGGAGTAGTAGTAACAAACTTAGATTCTTATCCATTTGTGACCTTGTGATAGGCCTATGGCTCATAAAATATAACTTATAATCAAGTGATTGTGGGTTTGAGTCCCATTAGGTGTGTTATGAAATAAAAAAATTGTTGGTTCTTCAAACTCTCACTCTTGGCAAATAGTTTCGTATAGGAAGATTTATATATGTGGGATTGAATTGTGGTCTATAAAGTGGCCTATAGGATTTTAGAAGTTGGCTCTTCAACTAAATTAGTGATGAAAAGGGTAAGAAGGAAATGTAAATGAAACTAAAGTAAAGCTAACTAAGGCAATGCACTAAAATTCTTGAATTATCTTTTCCTAAAATTGCATAAAATAGCTTGAACATTTAAACATCATACACAATTAAAAGAAAATTTGCATGATTTAAAGCTTGTAACATAAGCAAAGGCCACCACTATAGAAGTAGAGAATATAAATAAAAAATAACAATAGATTAAACTTAATTTAACATAGAACACCACATCCTCTTCATTATTAGGTGGATAACAAAATACAATTTGGGTAAAATATACAATATTCAATCCTTCTTATGAGGGGCACATGCTAAGGTCGTGAAATGAAAATAAATAACTACTATTAATTCTATTCAAGAACTAAGATATTACAATGGTTGATTTCTAATAACAATCATAAAGATAAAATTATTAACAACTACCAACCCCCTCTAAAATAAAAGATCCCTAAATATATAGGCATAGTGACCTCATGAGGAAATGACACCTAAAATCTTGCACTCACACTCATGATGAGGCCATTGTAATTGAAAGGGGAAGTTTTAGCTCATGAGTGTAGATGGTCTTCAAAATCCTAGATATGGTGTAGTGACACCACTTCATGGTTCCCAAAATTCTTAAAAGAAGTGTTGAGGTGATGCATGTCTCCCTTTGAACTCCCTTTAGTGTTAAAAATGGGGCCCACTTTCCTTGACCAATGGCATGCCTTTTCTTTATAAAGCTATTTTCTTTCCTAGGGAGTGTCATGATGACATTTGTCATCAATGGAAGGTGCCGAGACTTATCCAAAAATAAAGAAGGGTAACTCAAGAAAATGGAGGCTGATAAACCACCTTCTGAACTTGTAGATCATGTCCATAATAAAAGTTGACTACCCAAATATACTATGAAATGTGGATTATGATCCATAATTATATTTGGTTTTTTTTATAGTATGAATATATATTAAGAATTTAATGAGGTTTATTTTAACCCTAGGAATTTAATATCTCCAAAATCAGGTTATTTTCTATTTTTAACAACTTGATTTCTTACCTAAATTACATTGAAAATTTTGGGTAATGCAATCACTTTTCATCAAAAGTCATTTGAAATACAATTTTAATTTTGGTGTTTCCTTGTTTAGGTTTAGTTTCTTGGGTTCATATGTGAATCCTATGGATAATGGAATTGGTATTACATGATGGAAAGTCATTTCACCTTGTGGAGGTGATTTTTTAATTGATGTTTTGATTACAATTTGTTGAGCTATGTACTAGCTATCAGGTATGCTATTTAAGCTTGTATATAACTTGTTTATTAGATTTTTACCATGACATATTATTTATCTATTGTTTTGACCCTATTTTAGGTGCATGTTATTCCTATAAAGCTATCTAAGATTGAAAACATTCATCCTTACACACGTGATCAATACATGCATCAATGTGGTTGTTTAAAGAAAAAAAGAAATTGTGTGATTTTGGTGTGAATTTCGATCATGAAATTTGGGCATGACATTTTGGTATCAAATCTTGGGTTTAAAATTGAGATCTCTTGGTAATTACTTTTAATATTTGGTAATGAAGTTTTTAAACTCCTCATCATGATATTTATGTTTATTTTTACTCATAGTGAACTGAGATCATAATTTGAATTTGTGACCATGTTGTTGGCACTTGGGTAAAATCACCATGAGTTTGGATTGATGAATTTGTTGGCATGTTTATACTCTTAATTAGAATTTTGAATATTTTTTGTTATATAATTTATTATATAGGATTTTATTTTAATGTTTTATATGATTGTGTAATTCCTATATATGTATATATGAGGTATTGATATCATAATGCACTTCCTTAGTAATTTTTGTACATTTTATTACTCTAGTTTGGAGGTGGCATAAAAGATGTGTTTTATATAAGTTTTTTCTATGTTTTAATACATTTCCATAGGGATATTTTTCCCTTATTTAATATTATATGAATATATAAAAAGATGTAAATCCTTCCTAATATGTATTTTCTTTTGGTTTCTACCATCCAAATTCCTTGTTTACCTTTGGTTAAGAATTAATTGTACACATGTTATATTAGCTTATTAAACCCATCATGAATATTAAGGTTAGAGGTTACAACATTTACCTCCCATAAAATTGATTTTAAGTATATTTATTGAATAATAATATGATATGTTGTTGATTTTGGGTATAATATTATGATATTTCCCACATGGTACGGTGATGATAATGTTATGTAATGGTGAGGAAGTGTTATATACCTTTAATGAATATAGTGATTAATAGTATGTGGAAGTAAAATAATGAGATTGACAAGGTTTTTATTACATGTATATTTCATAGATGAACCTTGAAGCTATAGTAAATATACTTGAAACAATTCTTTCTTAGATCCAAGCTTGACTGTATATAACTTAACCAATTTTGAATCCATAAATAACCTTATGATGTTAAAATAAAGCTGATAATATTAGGACTATAACATATTTTTACAATTGTAGGAATGTTATTAAGTGGATAGTTAAATTTTATCTCTTAATAGTACAAAGAAGGAAATATTTAATAATATACTATGTACATTTTCATAAGGCCTAGTTGGTAACTTATCAATTTGTTTCAATGTAACTAGTTTTCATACCTCTCTATGATATTGATGAATTGCATGATTGATTATTCTTTGTGGAGCTTGTGACTTGTAGAGTCATCCTAGTCCTCAGATTCTTGAGTAAACCTAACTTGTTTATGTTCATGACTTTATATTACTTTATGATGGTTCCTAATCTATTAATCCTATTTTGAGATTAAGTAAGAATGTTTTTTGCATTTTTATAGATCTTTTATAATATGTCATTAGTTTCATCTATCTATCTAGGAACCAGACTATCTCATTAATAGAGTCATTATGGGATTTCTTACCTTGTATTTCATCTAAGAAGGAATTTTTAATTAATACACTTAAAAAAAATGACAAAAAAGAAAACAAGATATTAATATTGAATCAAGTAAGAAATTACAACCTTCTTTAGTCAGAGATTACTTCATCAGGGATCAATGATTATGGTGGACTACCTTGATTATGTAGTCATGCATATCTTAGATTTAGCATGGGTACTTCTAGGAAGTGAACTCAGAATAAGGTAATTGTGATAAATAGGGTATTTGGTATTGTTAATATTTACAATAATAGGGAACATGTTATGTCCTTTGATTGGTCAGATATGTTACAAGAATTCTTGATACTTCTCTTTGTTTACTTGAAATGAATCTAGTTGTATTTGGTTTCATCGATTGTGAGTATTATTGTATGATACATTTAAATAATTTATTTTTTGAGATTCTTGTAATGATAAAGACATTTACGTCGGGAAATACTAGTTGGAAACAACTAAGATTAGAGCTTGCTTCTTCAGGAAATACTTGTGCATTTCCATATGAGGCACCTTGATACTATGAAAAAGGTTGACATGTATATTATTTTGTGGCTATGATAGAGGATGATGATGAATAATGATGAAATTAGAGATAATATATCTATTGCTTGGGCCTATGAGCTTGTCTTGACCCTTGTGCAAAACTTGTAAATTATGTTATGTTATTGTAAAAGTTGTCCCAATTGTTATGAAACTATGTAAGCATAGTATTTAAGTTATTCATGTGTAACCTTAACATGTGAAGTTATGTGCATCTATAATTATAATATTTTACATAAAACCATGTAACATTTGTACAATCATTAAACCTTGCAAATGATGGAGTTATGATATTTAATTAACCTTATAAAAATATTGTGTGTATATGATTGATTACTTTCATGATGTTATGTCATTAAGGCCAATTGTATAGTTTTATATGAGTTTTGGCAACCTTGTATGTAAATCATATGTGTAAATTTTGTGTGAAATAGAAATCCTTCATAAGATCAATTCATGTCTTATTAGAATTAATGATTGTGGTGATGTATAGTTGTAAGCCATGGAATAAACCCTCCTTGTATTACCTTAAGACATTTTAATTCCAGATGAAAATATTGTTGGTGGTTATCCCATTTTGATAGTTCATATATTATAATAGAGGGTAGTAGTCAGTGGGCAACACTTAGATAGTTTTAACTTTATATTACTTTGGCTATATACCTTCAAAAAGTTATGTTTTAGACATGGTTGTTCTATATGGGCTATACTAATTGATCAAATGGGTTACATGATAGTTAAGGATGTGGGATAATATGATTACTTTTGGTTAATTTCATAGCACTAGGATGTTGTGTATAAAAGTTGTTCAGTGGATATGTATTTATACTATTACATATGATGATGTACAATTATTATATTACCTTTAGGAGGTAATTTTTAGGCATTTAAGTACCTCTGGGAGGTAATAGACAGTATTCCTAATACCTTTAGGAGGTAATTGAGATGCCTTAAACCTCTAAGAGGTAATCAGGACACCACCTACCTTTGGGAGGTAATTGAGATGATTTTATTCCTTTTCCCCTTGGGTGACTTGTAAAGTCACATAGTGTGTGTGATGTGATCTATTTTCATATATGTTTTTCTGAAATCAATTTATTTGATTGCACTTTCTTCTTAAATTGATTTGAAAACCAACATTTTATTTTAATTTTTTGAATATTTTAATCAATTGGTTGATTATGGAAATTGTTGTTGAAGTTAACAATTTGATTTTTTGGTTATGCTTTTAATCACTTGGATTTTTGTTGAAACTAATAGTTTAGATTATTGTTGAAAATATTTTGATCACTTGATCTCATTTTATTGGTTTATGCTTTTATACGATTGGATAATTTTTTATTATTATTTATTTTTGTGATTGTTGTGTTGGTTTCCCATGTAAATGCATGTGCATAATTGATACACTAATGGCATGATATGGGGGAGAAGAATTATCTTAGAATATAGCTAGTGGGATTGTTATGAGGAACCTATCATGTAGGTCCAAATACCATGCTTTCTACCTCACCAGATGTGGTGGTTATTTATTACATATTCTTTTGCTAGCTAAGAGGTATAAGTAGTGATGATTATGTTTATTAGGAGGTATAAGGAGGTATGTTGATGATTGGAAGGCATAAGTAGGTGATTTGCATACAACTATTACTTGGTCATTTATGCATCTATTTACTTCTTTCAACATAGTTGGGTGGATAGAATAGATTAACATGGTTTAGTTTGGTAAATTATATATCTATGTTACTTTTCTAGGGATTATTATTATGTCATCACACTATACTTACACCATAGAATGGATCCTATATTTGTCATTATGAGTCATGATAGGGCAGAAACATTGTTGTACATAATATTGATCAACATTATACTATGGTAGAATATTATTTTAGTTTCAATTTATTTGGTAACAGAGTAGATGGGAGTATGGTAGATTGTTATTATAAGACCTACTTACAAGAAAGTCATATTAAATATTAATTTAAAGTAGTTACTAATTATAAATGAGAGTAAGTAAAACTTCAAAATATCAAAAGATTCAATAATTCTAAAAAAATTGATTAGAGAGTCTGGGTCAAATAGAAACACTAATTATTATTCTCATGTCATCTTGAGTTGCACATCGAGGATGATGTTTTTATTAGAGGGGAAGAATGTGGTACCCTTCCTTAACTTAATAGTGCCTTCATGTTGGCAGGGTGTCTTTGTGATTCAAATGTGTTAATTACTTCTTTGTCATGTTCATGAGATCATGAGCATATTCATATAAGGACACTTTGACAATGTGTTTATTTAATCTTGATTTCATTTACCCTTACAATAGATACAATGATGGACCTTGTTAGTTGTGAATAGAATAGGACCATCTTGGGGTGTGTGTGTTTTAATGTTATCATCAATGTATATTACCACTTAACATGATGTCATACATTTTGGGGGTTATTGCATATACTTTGGAGGTGTCCTAATTTCATTTATTGGCATATTCACCATTATTTTAACTATTATATTTCTTTATTTTGTTTATTGACCTTACCATTAATTAGTAATTCATCAATGCATGACACTTGGTTCTTGTGGGAGCTTCATATGACTTGTTTACCTCTTTTATGGGTTTCCATGCTGAGAAGTTATTTTAAATAGGTTTGTCTATAGGACCGTATTTGTATCAATTCTAATGCCTTGATTTTGAGTTGTTGGTTCATCGTGTTTTGACTTTTGGTGCCAATTCTCCATCTTGAAATCTTTTTAATTTTTTAATAACATTTTATATCTATGAAACATTTATATATCATAAATATTAATGAAATTTGATCTAGGAAAATTTGATAATAAAGGATGTTAAACATCTAAATAAGTTTTGTCTGGTGTATTCTTGCATAAATGTTTCTTTTTGAGACCATCATTGAACTAGATACCACTTGTGTCTTTAGCATATACTTGTCGTTATGTCTCATAAAGTACCAATTTAATTCTTCTCTTTCAATCTTGGATCACCTCTATGAGTATTTGAATATATTAAATGGATTATCTCAAGTTAATGATTTTAACCTAAGTAAATTTAAATAAATAAATAATAATAATAATAATAATAATAAATGGATTAAATAACTTATTAAATAAGGTGGCATTTAATATTGCCAATGCAAAAGTGGAATCATTGGTTTTACTTGGGTGGTAGACAAACCCATATAGGGGTGGGATACCAATTTTAGTGGAAGAACTCATTTAGGTTAGATGACTGACAAAACTAGTGGGAAGAAATTAATTGTTACCTAAAACTTTTGCATTCCAACATTAAATGCCACCTTATGCAACTTGATTATGGAGCAAATGGTATGCCATTTTTTGAGTGGAATGAAGTGAAAGAAATAAATTATATAGTAATATATCATAAGGATGGAAGCAATCAGAAGTTTTAATTTGGTGGTAAGGATGATAATAGGTGTTTGGATGCCATCATGGTGGAAAATAAATAAAGAAGAGTTTAATCATATTTTACTATATTGCCATGATATTACGTAGGAATCAACACATTCCTTCTACCTATCAAGAGAATCTAAGGCCATACTTGGAGGGAGAAACATGGAGTAGACATGGAGGGTTTGGGAAGGATTTTTAAGTATTAAGAAATCATAGAAGGTGTTTTGGATTAGTATTGAAGGAAGATGAAATCAACTGAGAAGTGGTATAGTAAGAATTTTATTCAAACAAGTAATCAACTCATGATTATCTATCTTGATATTCAAGATCTAAATCCAAGCTAATAGGTTCATTAATTTTGATTTTATTATAGGATAACTAAAATCATAGTAAGTTGATAGCATTCCTTCTGGTAAGTATACTAGTATGTAATAAATATACAATCTTGTGGATGTTTGGCTATCCTATTATTTTTTAAGTTGGAATTATGCAAGTATAACTAGTATGCAAATGATATTCTATTTAGTGATTGTTGATTTATTCTAATTCAGTGTGGAGTGAAATTACTAATGTATAATATGTTTTAGTATAATATTATCACCTTAAAAATGGATCCATATTGATCATTGTGGCTTGTTAGATATAATCTAATTCTATGCTTTTGTGTCCATCTAGATATTAATTTCAATTCTTTTATAAGGCTGATTTCTTCAATTTTATTGGATGGAAAAGAGTGTGACCAGATCTGATTTTATGCTTAAATATATCTATTATAATTTGTCTCTCTATAGTTTAATCACCTAGTAATTATGGCATCCCAACAAGCTAAGCCATGATAATATTTTAGTGGGGTGTAGAGGTGGAGAGAAAGCAAAAATTTCATATTAGATCAGCTATAATATCTCATAAACATAAGAGTTATTTTATGTATATAAATTTATATATGTCTTTACAACATCAAACTATGTCCCTTATTGTGTTGGTCTATGAATTGGATGGTGTGTAGCTATGAAGCTTGTGTTATAAGTTGTGTATTATATACAAAATTATACACTTGTATCACCCATATGTGAAGCATTAGTATTAAATTTATATAAATGAATAACTCTATATAAATGATTATCCTCTTACTATTTGTTGAGTTTTTAAGTTGGATGATGCTAAGGTGGATTGATTGACTTATTAAGAGGATTATGTCTTCCTTGGTGAAATGAAGGTAGTGTGAAAAGTAATTTGAAAATGTATAGTGAAAATTCTATGATTATGCATATTCTTTGGTATGGTGAAACCCATCATGATTGGATCGGTATTAAATATAGATTTGAATACTTAAACTTAAATGTTTATGTAGTTGTAAATATGGTGTGGATGAGTGTGAAGTAAAGATGTTAGTATGAGTAAACCTTCAAAATATATTACAATCAAGTTTAATCCTATCTTGGTCCATGCCAAAAGGCTAAAAATTCATTTTTTTGTGTTTATTAAATGAGTGTAATAAGAATATAGGCTTACATGAGTTTAAGAGGACCTAGTTAGATTGTGCTAGCTTTGTTATAATTAGACTATTTTATATATTATTGAAAAATGAATTCTAATTACATCTATGTGTTTTAATATCATTTAGATCTAAGAAGTGTATTTGTAAATGTTCATTTATATCCTGAATGTAAGATTGATCATTTGAATTCATTGGTAAACATGAGAAGAAAATTATTGTATTTGTGTTTTATTTTAACTTGGTTTAAACTTGAATATAAGATCATAATAGAAGATTCTTTCCATCTTAAATCTGATGCACTTGATTTTTTACAAGTACATCAATAAATATTGTTTTTTTAGTAGATAAATGTACATTAGAGGATATTTAGGATATATTAGATTATATTTTATCATCTATTGTTGTAGTTGGATGCACAGTGTGTGGCTTCATCCTTTATTTAGGATTATTTTTATTGAGCATTTTTATTATGAAATTTTTTTTGTATTGAAGATAAATTTATTCTTAAATAAGATTCCCTTTTTGTGATTTGAGTATTGATATACCTATTTTTTTTCAAGCTCTTTTGTTAGATCAATTATATCATTGAATGACCTATTTTGATATTCAAACATATGTTTCATTTTGGATAAAATCATAACCTTATGTTATTTTTCTTAATTGAATGAAAGAAATGAATGATTTATAATAATATATAACTATATTTAATAAAAATATTTAAACACTTTTCAATTCTGATATGCAAAACAAGCAATTTTGAATGTGATTGTCTACTAGTAAATTAGCTCATAACAGTCAAAAAAAAGGTTCAAAAAACATCTATACTCCTAGATGTATTAAATTAAGGATTGAAACCAATTATTACATAATAAAAGGGTTTATATCCACTACTAATTTGAATTTATCATAATCATGCATCAAATTTCTAGGCCAATTTTGGAAGGAGTTTGCAAAAAAAGACTACACTTCCTGGGTCTAGTTGTCTATAAGGTTGCTCGAAATAGAATTATTTTTAGTAGTGAACATTTGATTTTTTTTATGAAAAATGAATTTTAAATTATTTTTAAGAGGTATTTTACTATTTTTAATAATCCATTTTCTTGGACTATTTATTTTATGTTTTTATGGGATCCTATTGAAACAAGTTAGAAATAACTTAGAGACAGGTCTATAAATACACCTAAATGAATTATTATCTTGAATTTTAGACTTTTAAAAACCTCTCCTATCATATAAAAGTGATAAAACATAACCTATATTTTTATATATTTTATGGATATTAGTTGGCAGACCCATTTCGAAAGACATTTACAAAAATCTTGCACTGTCTGATTAATTACAGCCAATTGCTTGAAAAGTGACATGATTAACATAGTTATATTTGGTGATTTTATAATATTAATGTCTATTAATAATTTAATGAGGTTTATTTTAAACTTGGGAATTTTAGATCTCATAAATTAGGTTGTTTTCTATTTTTAGCAATGTGATTTCTTACCCAAATCATGCAAAACATTATGGGTAATGCAATCACTTTTCGTGAAAATCCATTTGAAATACAAGTTTAATTTTGGCATTTCCTTGTCCAAGTTTAGTTTCTTGGGTTCATATGTGGACCCTATGCATAATGAAATTGGTATTATATGATATAAAGTCATTTCACCTTGTGGAGGTACTTTTTCAATTATCATTTTGAGTACGGTTTGTCAAACTATGCACTAACTATCAGGTGTGCTATTTAATCTTGTATATAAGTTATTTATGGGATTTTTACCACCACATGTTAGTTTTTAGTTATTTTGACACCGTTGTGGGTGCACAGTCTTCATGTAAATTTTTATAGGATTATAGATATTTCATCCTTATATGTGTGATCAGTACATGCATTAGTGTGGTTATTTAAGAAAAAAAGAAATGGTGTAATTTTGGTGTGAATTTCATTCATGAAATTTTTGCATGATAATTACATCATAAATATTCCATGGATTCTAAATGACCTTACTCTACATAATTTACACTAAGATCAATTATATTGGGGCCTAGGGGTTCTCAATATAGGTCACCTACATCACCTATAGCTTCTACATCTACCAAATGGGTCCCCAAGACCCCTATAGTTCATAGGGCATCATATTCAATGACACATCATAATAGCATCAATACTCAGTTAGCTTCAGGTTCAAATAATATAGCACACCAAATCATGGGTTCATAGTTGCCCTTTCACACCATATGCAAGATCAAAGTTCTACCCTTTAACATAAGTCATGGTGATGGTGAGTATCCCATTAGACTCATAGGTTCGTATGGTTCTTACCATTATACATACTTCCTTCTCTCTCTTTCTCCTTGTACATATTATATTTTCACATTCATGTACATATCTTATACTCAAAAAATACAAAAATAATATAATATGTCAAAATATAAAAACATTCAAATATTTCAAAAATATAAAATTTTATAGATTGTATTCATTACTTTATTTATATTTATCCTATTTTCTAGATATTACATATTGATAATTATCCTAGTATAGTTGGTTTTATCATACACATATGCTTCACTTATCTTGTTGAGTGCTTGCAAATTTGTAGATAGGACTCTAGTCCACTACACTGATCCAAACCAATTATTGTAAAATAGGATTACAAAATAAGTTAGTTCATGTGTTAGTTAAGAAATATCTAAAATAAGCATAAAGAACTAATTTATTAATCCTACTACCTCAAGGGGTGGTGATAATGAATTAAAATAACTAATTATAAAAGCAAGATGATGTTATACCTTCCAAGTATCTATTCTTCCTCGAGAGTGGTCAAAAAATGTGCTTTTCCCCAGATTTGATACTCCAAGTCTTTGTTAATGAGGTTTAACATGAGCCTCCATTATCTCTTAGTTCAAAATGGCTTAGGTTATTTGATTTGGTCTAATTGGGTGAATCAATGAAGCTTCTCTAAAGCAATTTATGCATAGTAAGTTTGCACAACTGAAGCTTGGTTGAAGATACTTTTGCATAATAAGTTTACACAAAAAGATATTAAAGGAATGAGTGAGGACCCTTATATTTATAGATTTTGAAAAATGAGGGAATTAATTTTTGACAATCCATCTTGAGATCAAGATGTGTGTCCACAAATCCATTCAAGTTTAGAGGCTCAAGGCATTAAAGGTTTTAATTAATAAGCATGGCTTGAAAATCTAGATATTTGTTTTATATTTTGTGAGTCCTTAAAAACTCATAAAAGATGATGTCATGATGATGCAATAATTTAATATATTTGTGTGATATCATGATGATGTCATCAATCCAAATTTTATACATTTATAAAAATATAAATTCAATAATTAGCCATGTATATTTTGACTATGTATTTAAATGGGTTTAACCAATTAAGCACCTCTGATTGGGTTAATTACCATTTTAAGAGTTGGAGAAGTTATCCCTCACACATGGTCAAAAATTTTAGTTTCTAGGTTACAACTTGATTGGAGAATAATTATAATAAAGTGATAATTTCATATAGGATAATGCCCTATATAAGAACATATTGATGTGAATCAAGAATTGCATATGACATGTGTAGAAGATTCAGAGTGTTTCAATGATTTATAGGCTTAATTTGCATTTTGTTAAGAAGTCCTTATAATAACCATTTAGTCATGAAAGTGTTAAAAATGGGATGTCTACATTTTCCCCCTATTTGAGAAGGTGTTACAAGACACTAGATGAAGCAAGGGCTTTTCAAAGAATGAAAAAGTCATTACAAAGAAGATAGAAGGTAATGATTGAATAAATAATTAATGACCCATGATGCCCCCTTGAGAGGGCATGCATGGATAAAAAAGAGGAATGGACTCTTGAAAAAGAAATAAAGAGTGAAATTAACCCATGGATGAGATTAAATCCATATGAGCTAATACTTACACATGTTGATTCCTAATGATCAAAATAGAATAGAATATAATGCCCCCCAAGGTAGGGGGAAGTGAGAAGAATGTATCCCAAAATATAAGCAACACACTTTGACATACCCAAAAGAGGGTAAAATTTGTGGGATTAAGGAAATGATCGATATCAAAATAAGTTACACACTTTGAATTACCAAAATGAGGGAAAAAGTTATAGAGCTTAGAATTATAAGAAAAATAAAATGAGAGCATTGATCTAGAGAAAGGAGGTCAATGAATTAATAATGTTCTTTATCATAGAGGATTTGATCAGATGATAAATTGATTTTTCCCTAGGTGGGCTTATTTGACCACTAATAATTGATTTTTCCCTAGTAGGGCTGATTGAATCAGTGATTGGTATAAATATTGTACCCTAATAGAGAAAATTGGCAAGCATATATCAAGGATATAACCTATAATATGTATTAAAAATGAGCAGACACAAATGTATATTTGATGGTTTAATGACTAAAGAAGCCATGAAAACTAGGCATATGAGGATGCATAGAGTGATGAAAGAGATGATTGGAAGAATCATGGTGGCTGAGTTGACCAGAGATATGTCATGTATCCAAGTGCTACCTATATAGTCCAGATGGACCTCAGGCCAATGCATTTCTCCTATAAGTGGGATAAAATTGAATGAGAAATGAACAATAAAAGAAAGATGGACCAATGTTAAATTGTGTTTATGATATCCTATTTAGGTAATGGATATGTAGGATAGTGATTTCAAAGATGTTGTTTGGCACTACATTAACGTTTGGACTTGGAGCACTTAATGTTTACCATAGTAAATTTAAATTATGCATCATAAGTATGAATAACTTATAATAAAATTATATTTTGTTTATAATTGATAGATTTAGTTGTGAATATTTATGACTAAAGATGATGATAAAAAATACCAAACCTAAAGTTAAAATTATTTATGTTTGAATAAAAATAAAATAAGAAAAAGAAAGAGATAACAAGGAAAAATCAAATACAAAAATGTAACCAACTCAAAATCAAGATTTAAGTAGGAACAAGAATGTATTAAAATAGAAATGAATAAATCAAGAAAAAATTGTTAAAAAACATGAAATCAAGATATAAATGATCAAGATGCATTCATCAACAAGGTGTATTTAAGAACAACAAGTATTAAAAAAAATTATATACAAATGTAAACAAGTCAGGCCCAAGATAAGGACAAACTCAAAATGTTTACGACGTGTATTCAAACACAATAAAACAAATAACATAAATAAATAGGCAAGTAAAGAAATAAAAATGCACAAAATAGGAATACAAAAGACAAGAAGAAACACCAATAAAACACTAAGAAACAAAATAAATGTAGAGACAACAAAGAAAAAAAAACACCAATAAAAATAAAGGAAAAGACAGGGAACAAAACAATCAAAAAAACCAAACAATCCAAAGCAAAGGAAAATTTAGTAAGCAAACTATTCTAAACATAAAAACAAATAAACACAAATAATGGTTAAGCACAATGTTAGTGTAGAAACAAAAAATTATTTGTGTATGTGTAATAGAGGTTTTATGCTCTGCGATAGGGTGACCCCTAAGCTAAGTGACAATAACATTGGTACAACAACACAAAGACAATGGACACAAAGTTGCCTCTAGATGATAGGGAAACAATGACGTAAAACAAATAGAAATTAGCCCTAGGATATAGGAGGCAATAAAACAAATAAAAGTGGGGGGAATAGAATAAAAGGAAGGGGTAGCCAAGCTAACTCCAAATACACAAGGCAAGTAGACACTACCTACATAGTTCCATGGACACAAGATCCAACATGGACTTTAATATAAATGTAGTTCTCCCAAGATATGGGATAGAATAAAATTGATGATAATGAAATAAGATTTTTGTGTAGAGGAGGAATATGGGAATAGTCTCACAAAATGGTGAGTGCATGAAAAAAGAGAGTATGGTTTAGGTTGAAACCACACTAAAAGATAAGAGATGAGTAGGTGAAAATAAACTAAATTAGAAATTCAGATTGTCTACTATATCTAAGGTAAAGAAATAAAAAAATCTCACAAAAATGGTGAGATCATAAGAAAAACAAAGAGTTTAGGAATGGATTTTGTTCAAATTAATAATGCACACAAAAGTCTCAAAAATGGAGAGAGCATACGATAAGAGAAATAAGGATGGGGAAACTAAAGGAAAAGTGGTTACTTTTAAAATAGCTAGGAGTCCTTGAATCCTTATGGAAAAAAAGGTAATAAAGGTGTGGTTGAGCTAACCTGAGATACCCCATGTATCCTACCTATTTAGTCTATATAGACCTCAGGCTAATGTAGTTCTCCCAAAAATAGGAGGAAAAATGAACAAGGTGGTCTAAAAATAAATTGAACAAAACAAGATGACTTGACCTAAAAATTTTGATATCTTTATATCTCTCATGGAAATTCTATGCTAATTTTCATGATTTTATGATTTTTAGCATTTTCTAGAACTGTTTACAAATGTTTACGGGTTTTATAAGTATCTCAACTCGATTGAGAATTACAAGAGACTAAATGGTTCAACTCATAAAATGGTGAGAGCATGGATTATACCAAGGGTATAGTAAAGGATCTTGTTCAAATAAATAATAAACATAATGGTAACTCACAAAATGGTGAGAGCATGGTTTATGTTGCTAGAAAAAATAGAGATATTAATTAGGATAAGAATAATCAAAGGTTCAATGCAATGTTGTTAGTATTTTATTGTATCAGTTTCTAATGTTTTTTTATTTTTTAGATAAACAACATATAAATAATATTAACAAAGGGTACAGGGAACTACCTAGCTGAGGAGATGCACTTCCACATGTAAGAGTTCAAATAATAGCTAATCTAGTTATAACAAAGATTATGAATATAGACAATTGTACAAGGAACCACTGAGCTGAGGAGATGCACTTTCACAAGCATTAAATACATTAATACCTAAACCCAAATGTAATGGCCCAATAATGAAAGTGGGATATAAATAATGGTACATAAAACCACTTAGCTAAGGAGTTGCATGTCCACAGGTATACAACAAATAAAATAGATACAATGGTACATATAATCTTATTAAGGTAGAAATGAATATAAAATAATAACAAAAATAGGATAGTACGTAGTAGTAAAGAAATCCCAATGAACCATCCAATAGGCAAAAAACATGTGCTGACATATCCTTATACACTTGTCAATAAAAGATGCTAAAAATATTGATCTAACTAAACTAATTTATATAATAGGTTCTGAATGTGTCTAGAATCCTTGTGAATCATATTCAAGATCATAAATGGTATTAGATACAATAGTCTAGGTTACAATGGTCTAGAATGAAATCATACATATTACAACGGTCTAGGGTCATACAGTTACAATAGTCTGGAATGGAATAGAATAGAGTACAATAGTACAAGGTTATAATGGTTCATAATTACAATGGTCTATATGTTACAATAGTTTAGGTTATAATGGTACAAAGTATAAGTATAATGGTGGAATAAATGACTTTGGAAAAAGTTTCCCCCAAGTAATTGTAGACAATGGTTCATAAAAATCTATCAAACATAAAACTACTTAAGGTGTATACTATTCATGGTTTTTGGGAGATCTTCACCATTTGGAGTATCCAATCTATATGCCTCTGATCCATAGTTCATTATAACCATGTATGGGCCTAGCCAATTAGGTTAAAACTTACCCTTATTTTTATGTTTAACATTAGGGTTCTTTTCATTCTCTTTCAAGACCAAGTCACCAACTTCAAACTCCCAAGGGAGAATGTGTTTATTATAGCTACAATGCAATATGTTCTCAAGTTGTCTAGGGTAGCCAAATGCTTGCCATTAAAGAGTTCCTAGTTCTTAAAACTTGGAAACTCTATACTCATCATCATCAACAATGTTCTCCAAGGATACCCAAAATAAAGGTAGTTCAACCTCGATCGAGATAATAGCCTTTGTACCATAAACTAGGGAATATGGAGTGGTTCTTATGGGGGTTTGATGACTAGTACGATAACCCTAGAGGGGAGGAAAAATTTACAAGTGCCAATTATGACCAGTGTCATTAAAAATCTTCTTTAGGTTTATGATAATGGTTTTATTATATGCCTTAGTTTGACCATTACATTGTGGGTTATATGGTGTGGAATTCTTATGTTTGATTTTTAACATAGTGCAAAGAGCTTTAACATCTCTGTTTAAAAATGATCCACCATTATTGGATAAGATAGGTTTGGGATACCATATCGAAAGATGATATGGTAATGGATAAATTTTTTAATCTACTTCTCGATGATGAAGTGAGAGGAATGGCCTCAATCCATTTAGTAAAATACTCAGTAGCAGTGAGAATGTGTTTGTGGCCATCAGAAGAGGTTGGGTGTATTTTATCCATGAGATCAACTCCCCATGTAGAAAATGGCCATGGTGTTGTAATTAGATGTAGTGAAAAATAAGGTGAGTTTATTAAATTACCATGTTGTTGGTAGGAAACACACTTCCTAACATAATTACAAGCATTTTTTTGATCTTGGGCTAATAGTAACCTATTCTAAGGAGTTTCTTAGCTAAGACTACACTATTGGTGTGGGCCCACACATTCCTTCATGAACCTCCTTAAGTGATAAATTAGATTATCATAAAAATAAATAATGAATAAGATTTACATTATAGGCTTTACGATAAAGCATGTTCCCAAGGACGGTATAATGGGCTAGGTAGTGGAGGAAGATTTTTTGGTGATTGTGTGAAAGGTCTAAGGAAAAACTTATTCATAGAAATAATTATAAATTTCCTAGCCAAGGGAGTTTATATGGGAGATTGGGACCAAAAATTATACAAACTCTCTCTAAATTTGGATATATATGAGTAGGTTGTATAATATTCTCAATAAGAAACTGATACTCTTTATCTCTGTTAGAGACATGTACCATGGACCTAATTATATCCATTGCATTAGTTGATCTATTATTAGCTCGTGGCACTTATTTAAACTATAGGGACTTGAAGTGGGAATTAAGATTATCCACAATGTGCTTTTAGGGTACAAGATTTTCATCTCAAGTTTGATATTGGTTTATGGTATGATTAATGATCAATTGATAATCTCCATAAAGCATTAATTATTATATATCCCAACATTTTGTAATAAGAGCTTCATACTCAACCATATTATTGGTGTAGTTGGTGTTGATATGAAATAGTTTGGGGATGAGATCCCCCTATGGTGTAACCAGTAAGAGGCCATCTCTAGAGCCATGTGAAGTTAATGATCTATCAAATTATAATTTCCATTATTCAAGTTCATGATCCACTTCTTCTATCACTATGATAGAAACATCTGGGAAATCAAATGTGAGTGGTTGAGTATCTATAATAGGAGATTTTTCACTTTGATATGTAATGACCTACCCCTTAATAAATTGTTGAGTCTAGTACTCAACATAAAAATCACTCAATATCATGACCCATTTAGTCATGCATCCTATAAGAGTTTCCTTGGACAATAAATATTTAGGAAGGGTCCACTTTAGCAATAAAAATAGTTTTATTATTTAGAATATAGTGTTGTAAATTTTAATAAGTAAACACCATTACTAAATAAGCATTCTCAATAGGTGTATAATTATGATCCTATGTGACAAGTGTTTGTCTTAAATAATAGACTGCATGTTCCTTTCTTTGTTCATCATGTTGGGCTAAGAGTGCCCCCAATACATGTTCTATGGTCGAGAGATAAAGAAGTAATTGTTGTCCAGGTGTTGACAGTCTTAAAACTGGTAGGTTGGTTAATATGCTTTGAGATTAGAAAATACTTATTGAAATTCAATATCCCTTTGAAAAATGACCCCCTTATTTAATAGGTACATGAAAGGATGACACTTCTTTGCCAGTTGTGAAATAAACCTATGAATAGATTGAATCTTTCCCTATAGACTGTAGAGCTATTTTGAATTGGAAGGTAGAGGCATATACATGATAAAATTAACCTTATTAAGATCTAATTTGATCTCACTTAGTGATAAAATGAATCCCAACGATTTTCCTAAAGTGATTCAAAGTTGTATTTCTTAGGATTTAGATGAACCTTATATTCTTGAAGTCTTTCGAATATTCTCTATAGAACATCAAGATGTTCAACATGTGTTCTTAATTTTAATAGAATATCATCAACATAGTCCTTAAAAATATCATGCATCATGTCATGGATGATGACATTAATATCATGTTGATAAGTGGCACTAGCATTATTCAAGCCAAAAGACATGACTTGGTAATAGAATGTTCCCCACAATGTGGTTAAAGTAGTTTTGTGCTAATCATTTGGAGCTATCTTGATCTGATTATATTTGGAGAAGCCATACATAAGGGAAAAGATCTCATACCTAGTAGTAGAGTTGATAATCATGTCGATATTAGGTATATAGAAATCATATTTAGGACATGTTTTGTTTATATCTCTAAAATTAGTATAAACGCATATGCCCTATGGTTTTTTGCTTACTGGAACTACATTTGATATCCATTCAAAATAATCTAGTGGTCTGATGAAGCTAGCTCTTAATAGTTTTTATATCTCTTTCTTCACTAAAATAGAAATGTGTGGATGCATTTTCTCAATCTTTATTTGATTGGATTGGCATCTAGATATATAGTGAGGTGATGCATAACCAAGTCAAGGTCTAGGCCTGACATGTCTAAATAAGCCCATGCAAAGATGTCAATAAACTCCATCAGAATGGTGATAATATAGTCACACTCTTCATAGGTATGGGATGATCCTAGTTAAAAAAATTTAGGATCATCATAAGTTCCTAGATTCATTTAGTTTTTTTTTATACAAGGAGTGTAGAACCATCCTATAAATTAGTGGGCAGTGTTTGATCCTAATTCTCTTCTTCTACTTCAAATTCTGGCTATGAATCCCAAAGCTTAGGATAAAGGGATAAATTTGAGTCCTTTAGTTCAGGTAGTTTCCAATTAGAATACATCTATAGAAAGACACTTAAAGACTCTATGTTGTTCAGATGTGATATTGGCACTTGGATGTAGAGCTAGGACTTGGTGGATAGTATGCTTCCTTTAGAGATAAGCAAACTTCCCAATCCAAGAGTGCTTAAAATATTTTTTCACTCAAGGGATCATCTTTTTATTTACTTGTTTATTAAAAAATGAGTACCTCAAAGAGGTTATCACCCAAAGATCTCAATGTTTTATCTTTTGTGTGACTAAGAAAGTTTACCTGCTTTCCAAAGTAGGTAGCAGAGTCCAAGGAGAAGTTAAATCCTTAATTATAATCTCTAATTGGAATCCATCTCTGATTCCCATGTACTCATCAAAATATTACTCATTCTAAAATTCATCCAAGGGTATAAAAAAAAATTGGTCCTAATATATAAGGTTAGGATGTCAAAGGTTAAGTGGATAATACGCCGTAATAGTCATAATAGAGTTAGAGTTAAATAGGTCTATATTAGCTAGCTCATCATAAGTGATATAACGGGACATTGTGTCATTTTAAAATGTTAATTAATTATTATATTTAGAGTAATAATTGTCAAAATACATGAGGTCACCCCCATGCGATATAAATCTGAGACCTTGGCTCATAGTAGGTTTACTAGTTGATAATGATTCCAAGATTTCTTGTTCTTATGGCCCTAGGCCTTTTCCTACATAATTTAAACTAGTCATAATATGATTAGGGATAGGGTACTTGGAATTCTTAAAACATTAACAAGGTCATCAGATTATAACCAATCTCCTTTATTAAAGGCTTCTTTATCTTGATTTGGTGAAGTTGCTGGTACAAATACCACTAATGGTTTCTGCATATTTTTATTCTTTTGCCAAATCATGTTGGGCCTACAAGGGCCTTCATAGGTTTTAGGTATACCATAATAATTATGATACTTGGAAAAATTTTCAATATGAAAGGCATATTTTAAATGGTATGTGGAAATGTTTGCATCCTCAACAGTGATCTGGTTTGTAAATGCTCTAGGAAATGGATCAACCAAAGTGGAAGCAAGATCACTTGGATTGATATAATTATACTTGGATGGTTTTTAAACTATTTATTTGTTCTTATTTATTATGAATTCAAAACTAAGGTAATATCTATAATTATAAAATTCAACCTCTAGATGTTTGTAATATTGGTAGGGTTGTAAATCAACATAAATGGTAACCTTAATTACAGCATGGGGGAACTTAAGGCATTGATGCAAGGTAGATGTGATAAATCATACTTAATGGATCCAAAGATGACCCATAAGTATATTATATTTCAATTTAATATCCATAACATGGAATGGAGTATCATGGGATATAGACCCAATAATTATTGGCAAACAAGTAGTCCTATAAGACTCTCTTTCAACATTATCGTATCCTTGATTGTGATTATCTCAGGATAGATGTCCTTGGAAATATACCACAATCATTGTATCAACTTGAGAAACACTATGTTTAGGCCTAAATTTTTTTCTATAAGTACCCATTTGATCTTATGATTTTCTATAACGACCTCAATGTATAAGGGGTTATTATGGCTTGGACCAAGAGAAGACATATCTCTCTTATCAAACATAATTTTTTGGCTTGAAGATAAATTTCCTAAAAGAATTTAAAATTGGTTAGAGTTGATATATTTAGAAATAATGGAATTTTTAAGGAAGTTATTTAATACATTTATATATACATCTGACATATGCAAGAGATCCAAGATAGAAATCCACATAGGGTTTTTACTTAGTTGGTCTTGAATGCTATATGGATTCTAAATGGAAAGATGAGAGAGTTTGGCCTTGGTCAATACAATGTTCACATTTGGATCATAATTATAAGAAGGCAAAGGGACTTAAAGGATGAGTCACAAGTATCTAGTTGTGATTATGAAATTTTGAGTTGGCAAGGAGTCATTATAATTAGAAGAAGGTAAAGGGCCTTGGAGGGTAACTCACAAGCATCTATTTGTGATTGTACAATTTTGAGTTGACAAGGAGTCATTATAATTAGAAGGGGTGTATTTCTAGAGATGGTAACCTAAAAAAAATAAGGTGCAATATAATTACTTGAACCTCATGTGGTATTACTTCAAAAAGAGGGTGCCAACCCTATAATAGGGGATCCAATATTTTGATAAGAATTGGATAGTTCATGGGTTTTAATTTCAATTGTGGCAATGTGATTTGCATAAACACATCCCATGGTATTATTATAATCATACAACATGTTGTAACCTAGGTTATTAGCTTGGGAATTATGATCTTGATTATGAAGATGTTGATTAGGCTTCTAACCTTGATTCTAAGCGTTCCTTTGTTATAGTTGATTATATTTGGGAAATGGATCCTTATATGTGCTCATGTCCTGATTAGTGTTATAAGCTATTTGTTTTACTTTAAATATCAGCTAATTGATGATTGGGTAAACTATGTTAAAAGTAACCAACTAATGTTCTCCATCATTATAGGTATGTTGTGAATCTTTCTCCATATCTTTATCTTTCCTTGTATAAGTCAACCACTATTAACTCATGCTCAATGTTATAGGAGAAATGGTTGAAAAAATTCTTTAATAGGTCATTCTTATATGTCATCAATCCCTTAGGCAATTTGAGGAGCCAATCTAGAGCTTATCCAGCCAAACTACATGAAAATAAACATAGCAAATAAATGTTGTTGTAGGCTACCTCTTAGCATATTACAAAAAAGGATTGAATGTGTTCTTGAGGGTACCCCTTACCTTTGTATTTATCAAACTTAGGTGCCTTGAAATGAGGTATAAATATGACTAGGATAATTTTTAAGTCAAATAGATAAGGGCATATCTTGACAAACTTATACTTCTTAATTCAATTTCCTATCTCAAGCTTTGAAAATATTTCCTTCATCAAATTTCACTCCTGCATGTTTGGTGCATTTTTTGGTGGAACATATTTTTTTGGGGGTGAAATTTACCCCTGTGTGGTCCTATTAGGGATACGAACCCTGTGTCCAAAATTTTGGTCTTGGTTCACTCTTTTATTTAAGTAGGTTTGTTGTTGATTTCTAGGTGGTTGATATAAAGTCCTAGGAATCTATCCCTATGCACTATATGAATACTCTAGGTTTTGGGATGTCATTTGTCCATTCACCAAAGTACATGTCAATTTAGATAAACTCACAAACATGTTTTTCATGATACCCCCAATATATGAAGAGTCTTTCATTATTTATGGTTGCAAATGGGTGAGAGTCTCCTAGTGGTGAAAAATGTTTTTAGACTTAAAAGACCATGGAAATAAATAAGAAAAAGAGAAACACCAAAGTGTACATCCTATCTTAGAAAATTGACAAGGTGGATCCATACTCTTGGATTCCATATATATACTCTTTATTAAGAGTAAATAAGTTCATAAATATAATAAAAGTAGAAGCACATGAAAATTAGGGTTTTTAGGCCCCCTCTTCTCTCAAGAGATCATATGGTGACCTGAAACTTTCGACTACTCACCCTGTACCAATAATACTTTACATCAAGTGGGATTTTTCTAAAAAACTATCAAGTATCACAAGTTATAAATGATCCATAGGTGTGATTAACACAATGGTGAAACACATAATTTAGATCCACATTAACTAGCTTACTGTGAAAAGGTCTTATCTTTTTCAAAACCACTACATCCATCAATTTGGTAATGTAGTGCAATGTTTGAGTTAAACATATGTTATAAGGTAGTCTATTAATAACAAATATTGTTTAACTACTTAAACAAGCATCCCAGTAAGTTGACCTCAATTTATATACCCCTACCATGGATTGGGGTTGAAATGATGCTAGGAGATGAATTATTGAGTCAATGATTCCCTAGATAACTCGTGGGGAGGCTATGAACTCCCACCCATAATACAAAATGCAATAAATAAAAATTTTAGAAGTATTTTAGGGTTGTTTTGGGATCACCCAAATCACTCAAGTTTTTGGGGATTGATTTAGTGACTTTCCTTCCATACTTGGACAAAGTGGAAAAATTAATAAGTGAAACATTTTTGGATCACCCAAGCTCCCTAAAGGGGATGGTGGGAGAGAAAACATGCTACACTTCATTTGTGAAACAAACATATAATAAAAAATAATAAAAAATTAAAATCTCTTAAGAGCACTTATCTAAATTTTGAGTTCATTTCAGAATACCAAATGAGATATTATGTGAATTTTGCCTTTGATTATTATAAAATATAAACTAAGTGTCTTTAAAACCTACAAAATAGAGTGTTAAAAGTCAAAAGTGAGGTGTATGATGTTCAAATAAACTTGAAATTTGTTGTTTTAACACTTTATTTTTGACACATGGTGATCCCACCATTCTACAGAGCATTTTCACTATTCAACATGATGATTCTACAATTTTTTAGGATGAGTTTGTTGATACATAGATACATAATAGATAGTGTTTGGCAATCCGATTGATTAGTAGGATGATATCACTAATTAGCAGGGTGATTTTGATGATAAATAGGGTGAACTCACTGAAATGATAAAAATGAAAACTAGGTAGTTACCTATAAATTTGGTCTAGGATGATCTCACTGATCTTTTGGAAAACCTACCATTCCACATGTGTTTTTCTAGTACATCAATCATTGATGTATCTAGAAATTCTAAACCTATAATACATGTAATATTACCTAAAATTATTACTAGAAAAAATATAGTAGATGATTGGGCCAAGCTAGATCTCCATAATAATTATGTCCGATGCCTTTAGATAATTTATCCCTTAATATAGGATGATTAAATTCAATTTTATTTGTTATTGGGATAAGTATATTTATATGAATCTATCCCCCTAAAGAACTGGACATGCTAAGTTTGGTCATATGGCTCGAACAATAACTTAATTAAAAATAATGAAGGGCATATTGTCAGTAATAAGAATTAAAAATATCTATACCATTCTTGATAATTTTATTATTTTGGATTAAGTGTTCAGTACCCAAGTAAGCTCATAAATTTAATCATGATCAATATGCCTTTTGGACCATCATTATTCCTTGTAATCCATGTTTATCCTGACCTACATAATGTTTTTGCATATAAGGTATTGACTTTTTATTGATTTGACCTTTCTCCTTCCTTAGACCCCTTCTTTTAATCTGATAGTTTACCCTATGGAAATACAAGGGAAATGCATGTATTTTCATACTATAAAAATTAAAGGAAAATTAATAAGTTTTACTTATTATGTTGTTACCATTACCTAGATCTTATGGAGCCTAATTCAGATTTGATCATAGAAATAACTCTCTTAGGATGCAATAAAGTGCCCAATGCCTTTTCACCAGGTTCTAAACTTCCTTTTTTGGGAATAAAATTGGGATAGAGACACATTTTTTATTAATATTTATATGGAAGATAGAATAATATATTTACATGGCCTAAGCAATAGTTCAAGTCACACACTCCCATAATCTATTTTCTCCATCTAAAATGAGTATCTACTTTAATTAATTGTATTAGACAAATAATACTTAAGAATTAAAAGGTAAAATTTGAGAAACATGGTTTATTATTTCCATATTTCCAATAAGAAATATTCTTATCTAGATTAAATTCAAATTTGATTTGTTTTCATAATTCACAAGTGATAGGTAGTTCAAGACTCCATTTAGCTACTTTGCTACTCAATTCATTACCTTCACAAGCAATATCATGTCTTTTAGTATGTATTTATACACAAGCTTATAAAGTGACCTAACTAGCTACTAAAACAAGTGCATTTCCCTAAAGGTGTCCAAACTTATCAATCGTTAGGTCGATTTCACCATTTTTGTAGAAACAAACAGATAGAGATAGAAAACATAAAAGTTGATTTCTTCATTTACATGGGCAATTTTTACATTGATTAAGTTGATATTACCATTCCATAGGGTTTTCTCATTAATGTTCAAGTTGAATTTGCCATTTGGTTCAGAAGTCATAAACATGAAGTTAAGAGAAACAAAGGAGCAAAACAACCTCAAAGGAGGGTTTGAGTGCTTAATTAAAAGGGATATAATGATGTGTGAGATGCATGTTACCATCGAGAGAGTTAGAATGTAGAATAATATTATGAAACAAGTTAACTCATGCATTAGTAAATAAATCTCCAAAATAAGAATAAAATAACTTATTAATCATACTCCCTCAAGGGGTGGTTATAATGAATTAAAATAACTAATTATGAAAGTTAGATGATGTTATACCTTCCAAGTAGTTATTTTCCCTCAAAAATGGTCACTAAGTATGCTTTTATCTAGATTTGGTGTTCTAAGTCTTCATCAATGAGGTGTAGCATGAGATTCCATCATCTCTTAGTTCACCAATGTCTTAGGTTCTTTAATTTCATCTAATTAGGTGAACCAATGAAGCTTCTCTATATCAATTTATGCATATTAAGTTTGCACAATTGAAACTTGGTTGAAGATATTTTTGCATAATAAGTTTACACAAAAAGATCTTAAAGGAATGAGTGAGGACCCTTGTATTTATAGATTTTTATAAATGAGGGAATCAACTTGTGACCATCTATAATGAGATCAAGATGTGTGCCCACAAATACATTCAATTTTGGAGGCTCAAGGCATTAAATATTGAAATTAATAAGCATGGCTTACAAATCTAGATATTTGTTTGATATTTTGTGAGTGCTTGACAACTGACAAAAAATGATGTCATCATTTGAGATATTTATGTGATGTCATGATGATGTCATCAATCTAAATTTTATGAATTTATAAAAATATAAATTCACTAATTAGCCATGGATATTTTGACTGTGCATTTAAATGGGTTTAACCAATTAAGCACCTTTGACTAGGTTAGTAGCCATTTCTAGAGTTGGACAAGTTGTTCTTCACACATAGTCAAAAAATTTAGTTGCTAGGTCACAACTTGACTATAGAAGAATTGGAATAAGGTGATGATTACAACAAGATAATGCCCTATTTAGGAACATATTGACATGAATCAATAATTACACACGATGTGTGCAAAGGAATCAAAGTGTTTAATGGTTTCTATGATTAATTTGCATTGTTTGCAAGAAGTCCTCACAACCATTTAGACACAAACGTGGTAAAAATGGGGTGTCTATAATTACCATCTACCCATTGGGGAAATATACATTGATCCATGTTTATACATTGCTACATCTACCCACTTGGGGGAATCTCCTACATAGTTACTATAACCAAGTTTTATATTTAAATAATATACATTCTAATTTATGCATTGATTTATCTTGGTATTGATCATTGCTCCTCATTGATCAGATATTGTTTTGACTATCACTAGTTAGCTTTAGTATATATACACCCTAGCATCTACATAGATTTATCTTACATAGTTATACATGCTTTCATTTTTAGTTCCTAGATTATACTTGATCATGTTACTATGTTTCTTACATCTTTGAAGGCATTTCAATATGCCATTGTTCCTTGGATTCTACGCCACTTCTCTATTTGTATGCATTGGATATGTGCCCATGTACCTTATGTGTGTTTTTTCATGCTTCTATATGTGAACATTTGAACATGTCCTTCTCTATGTCTCTATGTCAAAGTACTTCTTGTTTGTATATGTAGACATTTAAAAATGTCCTTGTATGTCTTCATTCTCAAATTTAGTGACATGTTCCCATATCCCTTATATTACAATCCCTTGGCCTAACTTTTGTGTGCCTCATGTGTTTATTTATTTGATTTATTTTATGCTTCTACACCATGACACTTGTATTTGCTTGTTACACACACACCAATTTTTGATGCCATGAGAGCTCTCATGCATCTACCCTTCCTACTTAGGAGCCTTGATGGACATCATGCCCCATATCCCTAGGTATTTACTCAACTTTAATATCATTATAATTTAATTACATCTATCTTGACACCCTTGTACAAAGCTAGATTACAAAATACATCTTACATTTCCTACTTATACTTAGATACATTTATATTCTGATGTTATGTTTTACATTATATTTGAATATCATGCACATGATATAACTAACATATTTTGTAGAGATACTTCTTTAGAGGGAATTTATTCTATATATTTGACAACTACCCTCAAAATAAGGGGAATTTATAAGGGTTGTCACATAGATCAAGATTCTATTTTGCTTTCTATAGATACATTTTAGCACATAGGCTCAATTTCAAATATCAAACTTAGGGTAAACACAAAAAAAAATAGAGACTTAATAGTTAGTTTGAACCACACAAAGATTATACCAAATAGTAATTAGCACCCATCTTAGGACACTAAAACCATAAGATACTACCATCCACTATAGGGTACTATTGTCTAGTATCCCTAGCTTCAGGACAATCTAAATCATTTAGACTAGTACACTAGGTACAATATAAATTTGCATAGATACAATCATATGTTTAATAGTTATGTTCAGATTTAGCTCAGACTCATTAATTCTAGTTCAAATTCATACAATTTACTTATATTTTAAGGGCATCATGCACAACAGGATCACTCATACATTCAGTTTATTTACATATATTTAATTATTACATACTTAATTTAAATTCAATATACTCAGATAGCAGATTAAGGGCATGTGCATAGCATATAGTTTCCATACACTCATCTTCAAATAAGTTGATAAAATGGAATGACAAATTCCATATCATTATATAAACTATATACACTTGATATCATATTCTATGTTGTAACCAGATTCATTCCTTATTCCATTTGTAGTGGTTGGCATTCTTGAGTGGCCCAGAGTTGCCTAATATACTTGAGTGGACATAGAGCTAAATACTTAGTTAGATTACTTAGTTAAATACTTTCAGCACTTTGCATAATATAGTTATATATGCAACTACTTCACATAGGGGGAAATGATGGATTTATAACTTACTTGAGTTTTTGAGCCACCTATATGATAAGGTTAGACACACTTACAGTCTTACACAAGCTATTCATAGAGAACATGATCCACCAAGTAAGGGTGGGCAATGATGGATTCAAAACTAGATTGAGTTCTTGAGACACCCATAAGAGGATTGATCGAGCCATAAGCTCAGTTTAGATTATTTAATGATATGATCACCATGCACATTCTCACACATAGGTTGTCACTAGGTTCATGCATTGGTTCAGATACCCAATAAGGTATATTCATTCATTTCCTCTCTCTTTACTCAGTTATTTCATTTCATCAATCTTTTGATTTTGATTCTCTTAAATAAGGACTGATTTTTGCATGTTTCATTGGAAGACATTGTTTTGGACCATGTTTCACATACACAAACCTAGATTTTCATATTCAAACTTAGCTACATGGGCTTCAATTCCAATTTTATGTGTAGGTATGCTTATTTTTCATTTATGCTAGTCATTTTGATTTGATTAATTAATAGCATAAATGGAGGGTGTTGCACCTAACTTTCCCCTATTATTTGTAAACGAAGAATGGGGACCCACTTTTTTTTAATTTGGCCATGTTTGTTAAGTTTTCCTCTATGTAGCTGAGGAAGTTCTATCAAATTTCTCCTTAATCTTAATAATTAGAATTACAAACAATGATAATTTACATTCTATACTTACTTATTAATGCCTCATGGGAGTTTTGTACTTATGCAAGTTTTTTGGGACTTAGTTTTATTCAGAGTTTTTGTTTAGGACTTGTTCATTATGATTTTTGCTCAAGGATTTTCCTTGTTGGTAACTAATTTTTTTGGAACTCCTTATTCAGGATTTTGGTATTCAAACATTTTTTTTGGTACTTAAATTTTTAATTGTGTTCATCATATAAATTTTTTTGACTTGTCCATTGGACATTTTGTTATGAACTTATTTTCATAAATTTTGCACTTCAAAACTTGTGTTTGAGATTTGTTCATTGGAATTTCTATTTGGATTTTTTGCATCAAGAATTTTGTTTAGAGGATTTATTTGATACTTAATTTCAAATAATTTCTATTTATTAGATTTTTGTGCTTTAGAGGTTTTATTCAGGGCTTTTGTTCGGATATTTTTTTCAAACATTATTTTAAAGCATTTAGTCTTCAAAAAAATTATTTAGGGTATGTTTTTAGAGCCTTTAGTTTATAATAATTATTGGCTTGGTCCCAACATGAAACCCAAATCTCAACTCCCAACTATTGAAAGCCCGCTAGACTTAGCCAGTAAAGTGGGACTACTTCACGACACATGTTAAAGAATGTAAAGACATGGTTTTCCCACCAACTAAACTAATGAGGTTTGAATTATGAAGGTAAATCAAGTATATGAATGTTGGAAATTAAAAGTGCATGAACTAGAATTGAATGCAAAAGGCTATATCAATGACATGTGGCTATTAATGTGTTGATTTGATTACAAGCAAATTTTGAGCTCACTTGTTACTCTATGAATAAAGACCTAGCCACTTGTGAATTCATTACAAAGAATAAAATAGCAAAAAGGAATTTTCATAGTACAAGAAACTAACTTTGAGAAAACCATGCACTTACAATGGCTTCATCATCTTAGAGCTTTAGAGGAGTATTGCCACCATCCCAATTCTCCATTAAGGATTCCATAAAGTATATAGACATCGTATTTGATGTAATAACCTTCAAAGATAGGTATGCCAAATACTCAAAATTATGGGATGCCATTGATGTTATCTACATATTTTATCATGAAGGATATTTATCCCCAGCATAATGCCAACTAGTGATAGACCTACTCTCTCAAGAGACAAGGACTGCATTTTATAGTAGCTAAGCCTGAGTTTATGCCCTATATCAACCTATTATGGGAATTTTTATTTATTATAAAGGTGAAAAAATATTCATTCTTACATCACATGGATCACCAAATAGTCATGGTTTGCATCTCTAGTGATGATTTCTAATGGTACTTATCTTTATCAATTCTAGATGCATATTAGATAAGCATAGGGTGGTAACATGGAACAACCATAATTCAATTGAGAAAGTTATGAGCTCATGGATTTTTCCTATGGAATCTATGGTCCTAAAAGGAAAACCCCCCACCCCCATTAGAAAATTCATAATGGGGGTTCACATCAGGATGGCCCTATTGAATAGGCTCTATGGCATGCCAAACATCCATTTTCTCTACCTAGATTGGGAGCCACTTTTGGACATGTTGATGACCTCCAATATGACCTTTTCCCTAAGAGAGATTATTAGCTTCAAGCTAAGGGATCAAGCTCTACATAAAGGAAAAATTCCCAATTCAGTTGGTTGTTTTTATATGATGTCATAGCTACTAGATGCAGTAATGGGAATAGTGCATAAAGATTTTGGGGAGCTTTAGAACCTAGATATAGACTATATAAAGAATTACATCTATGATTATTATCAATTCATGCACATATATGCATATAATAAGTATATGACTCATATTATCAAGGGAATATATCCTTGGGTATGGTAGGACATCCATGAATCCTTACTATCTAAGATATCCAAGACTACAACAAAAACACTAGCACCTCAGGGTGACTACTAGCTTTACCCAGAGTATATAGTGATCATAATCATTGTAAATAATATCAACCCTTATGCCTCCCCAATTATGTTCCAGATAAGATCATAAAGTAATAAATTATATTCTAGCTTTGGTGGAGTGTGGAAGAGGATTTGATAAAGCAGAATAAAGGCACGTTCTATGGGTCTTACATGATAATAAGCAGAATGTGATATGAAATGAAGAAGAAATTTGGTGATGTATCAAATAAGAGGAAACATTATCAATTGGCCACCTTGCCTCATAGAGAATGGGATCCTCATGGTCAAATTCAAAATCATATCCAGGGCTTTGGTATTCTATACCAACGAGTTCCCTCTGACCATGATTTTTTATTCATAAATGCAAAGGATGATGCCCAAGTCTTAGAAATGACACACCTTTTAGGACTTAAGGATGATCATTTGAATATTATCTAAGAAGAACCATAAATTTTAGTGCAAGAGATGCATATAATGTTTCCACCCCCTAGGGGATGGACTGATTCAAACTTCTAGGGTAAGTTACCCCAGTAGTAAATAGAGGAATAAGGGGAACCTTCTTAAGAAGCTCCCTAACTATTAAAGTTTGTTAATAAAGAGCCTAGTTTGAGTGAGATTGAGCATAGAGGATCTCAAGAGGATCCAATTGACCTGGATTCCTCTAATGCAAAAGGATAAATTCAACTAACTACATCACATGTGCTGACATCTAAAACTAAAAATGTTATTACTCCCCGAATTTATAAAGGCTCCTCCTTAGATACTAAAGCTACAATTTACTATAAGAGGAAGCTAAGGGATCTTCCCCTCATAGAAAACCCAATTATTGATCAACCATAAATATGCACATCTTTAGTTCCCCAATAGTTACCAACAAAGAAAGAACTAAAGGAAGAGGAGGAATTAGAAAGAGTAAAGGCACTAAGCCTTATAATTGACAAAGGGAAGTCACCACTCAAAAATGACCAATCAAGTAAGAAGGCTCAACCTTTAATCCCTTATTCCCAAGTTCCCTATTTTATTCCTAATTTTTTTAGTTCTCATCAATGTTGTCTGAAAAACACCATTGTTCGCTCCAAAAGTGGAGGATGTTACCTTTACCCCTGATGTTTTAATTTCCCCCATAATTCTAACCATATATATTATTTCCACCACTACTAAAATTCCTTTTGGGACAGCTACACTCTAACTTAAGACCAAAAAAAGGGCCTATAAGAAGATTGAAACCACATTAGCCAGCTCCCAACTCCATGTCTTTTCTACTCAAATAAATCTACTAATGCCTTCTACTAGCTCCTCTCAAGATATTACTATCATATCCTTAAAGAAGGCTAAAAGGGGGGAAAAATTATATACAGTCCATCCACTTCCCAAATATAAAGGTGTGGATTGGTCTAAACCCATATGGTCCTTCCTTCCTAACTTATTACTCAAAGGAGCCTCAAAATAATCAGTAAAAGATCAATCAATGGAGGCTACAACTGAGGATACATAGTCAATAAACCCAACCAAACTAGTTATCCCATCATGGACAATTGATATTAGATAAAATAATTCCTAAGAGTCTAATTTCAAAATCATAGAATTGCCATCAATAGCCTCCTTGTTTGATAATCCCTCAGGAAGCATCCAAAGGGTTAGGAAGAGGAAGTTGGAGGATGAATTTGGGAGAGAGATCATTATTTAAGAAAGACAAGAAGTATTTGCCTTATCCAAAAGGAAGAATAGATAGCTAGGCCAATCCCCATATATAGAGGACGTTAAGTCCCTTGCATAAACTCATAAGGATGTTATGATAACATTACATGAGGGGATAGAGATGGCTAGGCAAGAACTTGAGAAAGAGATAGAGAAAATCAAGGAGAAATAACAAACAATCCATATCCCTCAAGGCATTGAAATTGAATTTCAATAGGATACATCAATGTGTTAGAATTTTCTTGAAGTAATTGAGGCAATGATGGTAGAATTGGCTTCCCATATTACAAAAACTCAAAAATAAAGGCAAGGGATAATACAAGAAAGCTTATTAGTAGAATCAATTTTGATTAAATCCTTCAAGAAGCATCTAAGAATTTGAATCAAATTCTTTAATGGTTGACACTTGAAGATATTGAAGCTAAGTTGAGTTTTGGTAGAAATAAGGTGACATAAGTTGAAATCTTCAAGATAAACTTCCATAATATAAATTCAGAGCATGCAAAGCTCCTTAAGTAGGTGAATAGGGTACATAGACCCTCATTACTTAGCCTATATATCATTAGGAAGAATTACGATGTAGGACACAAGTGTTATATATAGTTGGAGGTGAATAATAATACTGATGCTATAACTTCTAGTTTTAAACCAACATCTACAATAACAACTCCCATAACTAGTGCATCTATGCAAGCATCTACCTAGCCTTAGTTTAAAAGAAAATTTTGTGTATACCAATACAAATTATTAGTCTTGTATGCATAGTATACTTTTGTTAAAACTTAAATATGAAAGTTGTCTAACTTTTTTATAAGCATGCACATATTACATCACATTGTAAAGGCCAACTTTATTTTTGACAATTGTAAGATAATTATATATATATACCTTACATTCAATTTTTTAACTATAATTAGAACTTAGATTTTAATTATTCCATGTAATAAAAAAAATTACATGCACTTGCAGGATGAGGTGACCCCTCCCTAAGTCTATATAAACATTTGTAACCCTCATTTTCAAGGGTTAGGAAAATTCAATACAGAAGCAAATCAATTTTTTATTTTCATGCATGTGTTGGTGTATTTTCTCTCTAAATTCTATGTAGTTAGGTTTTATTTCTTTGGTTTTTTGATTTAATAATTCTAAGAGTGCAACAAATATGAATAATTCTTCTTGTTATGATTAATATGCTAGTTTTATATGTGCAATAGTTATTGAAGAATTAATAATTATATTGATTATATGCTAGTAAGTTCATTGTCTCATCATTATAAGTGTGTAGAGGTGTTTTCAATGATATAGTATTTTGTGTACGTGAAACAACTATCCCAAATACCTCCCTAGTCTGAGTCATAATATCCTAAGTACGAGTGTGCAATAACTACTCCAAAAGGAGAAAGCTTTGACCCAGATCTCTAAGTTTTCTATATCAAACTATCCTAGACTACTTGACCATGTTTTTATGCATGTGTGAAATAAATTTTAGAAAAAAAAATTGGTTTTAAAAACACTTATCCATAAAGAATCTAGCTTGAAAGGTAAATCTTGAAGTTATAGAGTCCTTTTTGAGTTTATTTCTGAGATATGCCCACTCTAGATTAATATTCATGAAAACACCAACTCACCTAGTTTTAATTTCTTTTTTATATACCATTCATCCATGCATATTATTAGTTAACAATATGAATGCTCTTCCCACTATTCCATCACCTAGTTTTTCAAACCACATACTTACAATCATTTCCTGGAGTGGAGTTTGCCTCTATTGAGATCTTGAAATGCTAGAGGCTACCTCATTAGAAATTGGTGTGTATAAAAACCACACTAACATTATTTGTGGTGATAAAAGGAGGGCATGAGCCTTTTGATAAAATAGGTTAATATCTATGTTGATTTTCACTCGAGTCACCTAGGAGAGTGATGAGATTTAGTGCTCAATCTTATCTTCTATTCTCACCTTTGTCAAATCACAAGAAGGCCTAGATGTGTACCTACTTCCTCTATCAATAATAAAGCCAAAACACCTTCCCTAGTAAGGAACACTACTCATGTTAATCATCCTATGGCTTAACCACATTGGTTGGTCAGATATGTTATTGCCATCTTAGGGGATGTGCATGACCTACTGAGGAATTTTGAAAAATATCTATCATCCTTCTCTCTTTTAGGAGGAAGAACGGTAGAAGACCACATCAAGTATTTCAAAATTACATTGATATTGATGAATTTTATTAATGAAAATGTTACATGTAGACTTTTTACTTTATGTAAATAGATTTTGCTTATGATTGGTACCTTAACTTGCAAGAGAATTCCATTACTTATTAAAATGCATGTCAAACAACTTTTATTACATAATTTGGGCAAGTCCCCAGCCCTAATTTAATATACCAACACTTTAATAACATGAAAAGGGAGCCCAACAAACCAATCTGGGCCTTTAATACAAGATTTCATAATATGTATACTTGATTAAGCCTGATGTATAAACCAAAAGAAGTGTTGGCATTAGAAATGTTTAAGAATGATCTAGATCCAATTACTATAGTCTTCTTGTGAAGGGTTATTGTTATCAACACTTTGGCATTGGCCTATGAAGATGATATCAACATTGATAAACAACTTAATCCTTAGGTGCCCGATACACCTAGTGTCAACAACAGTCTCCTAGCTTTGAGTCCAGTTCCACATATAAAGTAAAACATCCCTACATTTAATTGGAATTAGCTATACACACCATCTCTTATGATGTAGGTGTCACATCCAAATTATAGTTTCTTAAATAAGCATGCATAAAGCAATGGATACCATCAGAATCAAAATCTAGATATACCCTCTACTAATATTATATAGGGCATAAACTTTACTAAAGCAGCGCTAGATGCCATAAAAAAAATGGTTTAGAAGTTAAGTAATGATTTCCTTGACATGTAAAGAAAGATAGATAATGCTAATAGATAGAATAATAATCAAAATTATGGGTTCTAAAAGTATAATAGATCCTTCAATAGGCTGACAAATAATATATAGTATTCCAAAAAGCCTCTAAAAATCAATATAGTAGAGACATCCCAGCCCAACTGGTGTAGAATCCATAATACTTAGCATGGTGAACTTGATTGTGTTGAATTTTATGCAGCCTTTGAGATATTTCAAAGAAAGGTGGTGGGACAAGATTTGATACATAACCAACCAAAATTCCACCAAGACTCTAGCCCTTTAAACACCACTATATTCTTTAAGACCCATGATTTTCCTTTCCCAAGTGAAGATGATAACGTACCAGAGGATAACATTGATGAGATCCATGATTTATAACAATTCCACAAATGTGGTTCCAACTTGAGGAATAGGCAACCCTTTATAACTTTTACTCTCCAAATAATACAACCATTCCACCAAATCTGAAAGCTAATAATAATCCACCTCCCACAAAAGGGAATGATCAACCTTAGAATGAGGAACAAAGAAGAGGAAGGTATAACATTGTTGAGGACATGAAGAAAATCAAATAAAACATCACCCTTCATGAATTAGATTAGATCATTGAATAAAAATAACTACTATGGAATTCTATCACCAAGAAGGCTCCTATGGATAAGACAAAGTCTCCTATAGATAAAACAAAGGCCTCTAACACCAATGTCATATATAAAAGCAAGCTGGAGGTTTCACCCTTTTGCTAACCATTAGAGAGTTTGGAAAGAATATTCATAATTACTTGGTCAATTCTAGAGCTTCAACCACTATGATGCCTACTTCTATTTGTCAAAATCTTGGCCTAACTCTAAGCCCATCAAATAAAATAGTTTCATAGTTAATTAAAACAATGGTACTAGTAATTGAAGAGCTCACTAATGTGTGTATTCAAGTAGTATATGAGCCCCAAGTATAAATGACTATCAACATCTTTATAATAAAAATACTTTAAGGGTATGGACTATTGTTAAGTAGGGACTGGTCTAAAATACTCAATAGATACCTCTTAATAGATTTCTCTCACATCTAGCTATCATGAAGAGGCCTTCTAAACCAAATTTGGATTGATTGAGAACCAAAGATAAAGTATCCCATCATAGAGTACAATGTCATGAATAAATAGGTAAGTTATGAATCCCCTAGCCTTGGTATTTACACTTTTAACACACAAAATTAAGTACAAGAACCATAATCCCAAGACCTTACCCAGCTATGGGCTCTCCACTTTGATGGCACCAGATCTAAATAGGGGTTAGGCACAGGAATTGAATTAATTAATCCACAAGGAAATAATTTCCTAGTAGCATACATATTATAGTTCCCTTGAACCAACAACAAAGCTAAATATGAAGCATTGATTTTTAGATTGCACTTTGCCCTCAAAAACAATGTCAAGTAATTGATGGTATATGCAGATTTAGAGCTGGTAGTCAATTAGGTTAGAAATAGATACTAGTGTAAGTTATCATATCTAAAATGATATAAACACATATCATGGGATTTAATTGAATCCTTCGAGGCTTTCAATATAGTGGCTATTTATAGGGAGAAAAATAAATATGTGGATTCACTAACTGCTTTGGCTACTTACTTAGAGTCTCTCCAAGAATCTAAGGTAAATAGATTTTCTAGTGAACTAGTACCATATCCTTTTATTATTGATAATGTATATAATTTCCAAGTCTTTAATGATGACCAATAGATCATATAGTTTCTAACCAACTCAAGATAATTTGAGTCCCAAATCATTGATGATAAAGAAGTTAGTTATCTCTACCAAGAGGAGTCAGACGAGGAAGGTATTGTCCAACTCAAATAAAATCATCTCCCACTAGGAATGGTTTCCTTAGAAAGAACATTTGATATAAATCCTCAAGCTCAATAACAAAGACAACCCAAGGTTAGTGAGTCTGACTTTAAATGGAGAATTTTGGAGATGAGATTAGCCCATGCTACGTCAACATTGGCCTCAGTTAAACTCTAGAAGGAAGGTAATAAGTGAAATATTTAATCACCCAATATAAAGATATAATTACATGGATGTATGAGGACTTGAAGGTTTATGACCCAAAGGTCATCACCTATAAAATACCATTGAAACTAAACCACAAGTTATTCATAAAAAGATAGAGACCAATAAATCCTATCCTCAAACCTCTCATTCAAAGAGAAGTAGAAATTTTTTTAAGTGCAAGGATAGTCTTCCCAATCAGACATTCTACTTGGGTGGCCAATTTAGTCCTAGTTATAAAGAAGAATGGAGAAATTAGATTATGTGTTGATTTTATAAACTTAAATAAATCTTCTAAGAAGGAAACTATCCACCACCCTCCTTGGATGAGATTATTCAGATAGTTAGTGGCTCTGAAATGATGTCTTTCTTGGATGGATTTTTAGGTTATAACCATGTGCTGGTAAAATCAAAAGATAGAATGAAAATTGTATTTTCCATAAAGTGGGGTACATATACATATAAGAGGATGAATTTTAGTCTAATAAATGCAAGAGCCACCTTTCAATGAGCAATGGATCACACATTTTAATGATTAATAGGTAAATGCATAATCATAAATATGGATGACCTCACTATTTTCTCCAAGAATAGGAATGATCATGTAGGCCATCTACAATCAATATTCAAAAGATGTCAAAGGTTTGGCATCTCATTGAACCCAAAGAACATATTTGGAATTACTTAGGAAAAGCTTTTGGGATATATCATTAAAAAATAAGGGATCATCATTGATCTAGATATAATCCAAGGGATTTCAAAGATTGTGCCACCAAACAACAAGGAGATCAATTCTTTCTTTGGAAAAATTAATTTTGTAAGAAAGTTCATTTCAAGATTTGTAGAAATTGTGAATCCCCTAAATGCAATTCTCAAACAAGATGCTAATGTGGAAAGGATAGTTGAGGCCTAAAAGTCTTTTCAATACATCAAAGATTTTATATCTCAAGCCCCAATACTTATTAGTCAAGATGTTATAAAGGATTTATACTTATAATCCTTCACTTTAGAACACATAATTATTGTTATCATAACACAAAAGAAAGATGAGATTGGGCATCCCATTGCATTCATGATCATGAATTTGAAGGATGTAGAACTTAGGTACTCCATGATTGAAAAGTAGATATTCACCCTTATGAAATCAGTAAAGAAATTTTGACATTACATCCTAAGAAATAAGACTATCACTATCATACCTGACCCTATTATCAAGCTTACATTGTCAAAAAATGAATTGGGAGAATGCAAGGACAAATGGATTGAAAAATTGTAAGAATTTGATATAGAAATCAAGTCTTCTAAAATCATCTAGGGTCAGCTCATCATCCAACTCATGACTAATCTTAACCCATGCATTACTATTGAAGAGGTTTGTGAGGCCCAGGTATCTATAAGGGAATGATATACTAACATAATTCAATATTTTCTTATAGGCACTTATCCCCCAGAACTCAATTGAGAATAAAGAAAAGCTTTGAGGCTCAAATCCACTCACTACATGATTAAGAAAGGAATTATTTATGAGAGAATTATGAAGGCATCTACCTTATATGTGTATCAACAGAAGAAGCTCATAAGACTCTAGAAAACCTACACCAAAATTTAGGTAGTGTTCATCCATCTAAGAACACCACAGCTCACAAAATCCTAAGAATCAGATATTACTAGCCAACAGTATTCAAGGATACCCATACCCATGTAAGGACATGTCATAAATGCCAAGCTTTATAAAAAAGAAAAGTACATGCAATAATACCCTTATAACTTGTTATTGAGGGAAAGCTATTTACCTAGTTGGGGTTGGACTTCATTGGTGTCATTAATCCAAACTTTTCAATAGGTCATAATTTTGTACTCACTACCATAGATTAATGCACCTAATGGATGGAGGCAGTAGACAAAAAGAATTATAGATCAAAAAATTTGATTCACTTCTTAGAATAATACAACATAACTATATTTGATATTCCCATCTCTCTAGTTTGTGATAATGGGCCAGCATTGATATCAACTAAATTTACTGAATGGGATCATGACAATAAGATCACCATCAAGTCATCTTCTAACCACTATCCTTAGGGAAATGGATTGGTTGAATCAATGAATAAGAACATGATAAATGCAATTAAGAAACTAGTAAGGGATAAGCCTAAGGATTGGCATAATCTACTCAAGTATGCCCTTTGGGTAGATCGAGAAAAACATAAGCAGGCCCTTAATGTCTTACCCTATTTGTTGGTGTATGGATGATGACCAGTATTCCCAATCATGTTAAAGTTATTGAATTATCAATTCATGCAATAATATATAGAACCAAATGATAAAGTAGAATCTTGATTACTAGATATTATAGAAATGGAAGACTCAAGGACTGAGGCCCTAAAGAATTTTCGTAAACATCAAGATGTAGTTAAACAATGGTTTGACAAAAGGGAAAAATTTAAACCATTTAGGATCTCTAATCTAGTGCTTCTATGGGATAAATTCCATGAAAATAAAGGGTAGCATGATATATATTCCCCTCTATGGATTGGACAATATCAAATTTTAGAGATCCTAGGTCACAATTTATTTTATATAAGGGACATTCAAGGTAATGAGCTCACATATCCAGTCAATAACTAGTTTTTGAAGCATTACTTCATGGATGTACCATCTAAATTTACCCCAACTGATGAAGAAAATGTGGTAGAGGTAGATCTAGTTTAGTTTCCTACTTCCTAGTTTAGTTTTTTGCTTTTTAGTTTAGTTGTTTTATTGTTTTTTATGATAATATAAATTGGTTTATCCTAACATGACCAGACTAATATCCTACTAGTTGGGACCCTATTATGCCTAAATTGATATATGGGAAAGGGAAACTGTAAAGGGACTCATGATTTGGGGTCTGTTACACCTGTGTGTTTTAGGTCTTCAAGATTTGGGTATGTAATGACAGTCATTCAGGGTTATGTCACAATTGAATATTTCTACCAGGTATGTGAAAGTTGCTTCCAAATACTCCATATAAATTTAGAAAGTTTTCTCACTCCATTGGATCAAGCACACTTTTAATACTAATACTTATTTTTATGTGATAATCACTGAAATAGATGTAGTTGGTAGGGACATTCTGGTAAATGATTTATTTAATAACTACACCAGATTACAATGGTTTTGACTCTCCTTTCATTAATAAAAAAAGAACCAATGTGTTAAGAGAGACCAATAAATCCCAAATAAAATATAAAGGAGATCAAAGGCTCACATGATGAAATAAGGTCAATGTACCATGCATCATGATCAAAGAAGAGAAAGAAGAGAAAAAGAACCCAAGGTATTTCTATCAAGGTTATGGATGATTGGATGGCAATAGAACAATGCATGAGATCTTCTGATTTAATGATCTTCAAAAGATCCAAACTGAAACCTACAGTTACTCCAAGTCTTTGAAAAAAATCCTCACAAGGGTTAAATTAACATCACTTTAGCATACACAGATCCATGGATGTGAAGGCAAGTATGTCGTATGATGTATTTGGGAGTCTATTTCATATATCTAAATAGAATATTTTTCTGTGGCATGGTTCATACATGATTTTAAATTGCTAAACCAGAGTTTTGAGTTCTCAAATACTCAAAAGTATTCCCTTCATAAATCACCATTTGTTGTACCCAATTTTCCCCTTTTTTGGAAGCAAAAAATGGGGATCCACTTTTTTTTGTTTTTTGGCCTTGTTTGTTAAGTTTTCCTTTACATAGCTAAGGAAGTTCTATCATATTACTCCATAATATTAATACTTGGAAGTACAAAAAATGATATCTTATATTTTGGACTAACTTATTAATGTCTTTTAGGAGTTTTGTACTTATGCAATTTTTTTGGGACTTGGTTTTATTTAGATATTTTGTTTGGGACTTGTTCATTAATGTTTTTATTTGGGATTTCACTTGTTTTTAACTAATTTTACTTGGAACTCCTTATTTGGGATTTTGGTATTCAAACATTTTTTTTGGTACTTAAGTTCATAATTATGTTCATTGGATAAATTGTTTAGATTTATTCATTAAACATGTTGTTCTGAACTTCATTTTAAAAACTTTGTGATTCAAAACTTGTGTTTGGGATTTATTCATCAAAATTTATATTTGGAGTTTACGCATCAAGAATTTTGTTTGAAGGATTTATTTGGTACCTAAGTTAAAAGGATTTATTCATCAAATATTTTCATCAAAACTTTTATTCAAGAATTTTTCATCAAATAATTTATCTCAAACAATCTTCATCATCTATTTGCATTTTAGAGGTTTTGTTTAGAGTTTTTGTTTGGACATTTTGTTTGAATGTTATTTTAAATAATTTAGTCTTTAGACATTTTATTTGGGGTTTGTGTTCATATCCTTTGGTTCACAAGAATTGTTGGGTCGGTCTTAACATGAAACTTGACTCTTAACTCATGACTACCAAAATCCCATTAGACTTAGCCAACAAAGTGGGACTACTTCATAATACTTTTTAAAGAATGTAAATATATGGCTTTCCTACTAACTAAACTAATGATATTTGAATTGTGTAGGTAAATCAAGTATATGAATGTTGGACATTAAAAGTGCATGAACTAGAATTGAATGTAAAAGTCTATATCAATGATGTGTGACTATTAATGTGTTCATTTGATTACAAGAAAATTTCAATCTCACTTGCTACTCTATAAAGAAATCCCTATCCACCTGTGAATCCATTGAAAAGAAGAAACCAATGGAAAAGAATTTTCACAGTATAGGAAACTAAATTTGAGCAAACCATACAATTGTAACGGCTTCATCATCTTGGAGCTTCAGAAGAGTATTACCACCATCCCAATTCTCCATTAAGGATTCCATAGAGTATACAGACACCATGTTTAATGAAACAATATTCAATGACATGTATACCAACTACTTATAATTATGGGATGCCATTGATGCTATCGATGCATTATCTCATGAAGGAGATTTATCCCTAGCATAGTGCTAATTGGTGATAGACCTACTCTCTCTCAAAATACAAAGACTGCATTTGATAATAGTCAAGTCTAAGGTTATGCCTTACATATACCTACTCTAAGACTTGTTCTTTGATGGAAAGGTGACACAAAATACATTCTTACATCACATGGATCACCATATGGTCATGGCTTGCATCTCTAGTGATGATTTCCAAATGTACTTATCTTTGATGATTCTAGATGCCATATTCGATAAGCATATGGTGGTAACATGGAACAAGTAAAATTCAATTAAGAAATTTATGATCTCATGGCTTCTTCCTAGAGAGTCTATGGTCCTGAAAGGAAAATCTGCCATCCTCATTAGCAAATTCAGAATGGGGTTCCACATCAATATGGACCTATTGAATGGGCTCTATAAGATGTCAAACATCCATTTTTTTCACTTGGATTAGGTGAAACTTCTAGACATGTTGATGGCATCCAACATGACCTTTGCCCTAGGAGATATTATCATCTTCAAGTTAATGGAACAAGTTTTACATAAAGGTATAATTCATCTAGCCATTTTTATATGATGTCATACCTACTAGATGTAGTAATGGGAACAATGTACAAATATTTTAGGGAGCTTTGGAAGCCAATTACGAATTTTATAAAGAATAACATCTATTATTACTATCAATTCATGCATATATATGCATATACTAAAAATATGACTTGGATTTATAAGGATGTATATCCTTAGGTATGACAGTCCATCCATGAGGCCCCACTACCTAGGATATCCAAGAATATAGTAGACACACTGGCACCTCAAGGTGACTAATGGATTTACCTAGACTATACATTGATCATGGTCATTGGAAAAAAGGTCAACCCCTTGCACCTCCCCAAGTATGTGTCAGATAAGCTTACAGAGTAAGAAATTACATTCCATCTTTAGTAGAGTGTAGAAGATGATTTGATAAAGTATAAAAAGGCACATTTTATGGGTCTCTAATGATATTAGGTAAAATGTGTTATAAAATGAGGAATAATTTTAGGGATGTAGGCAATAAGAGGAAACATTATCAGTTGGCCACCCTACCTCATAGAGATTGGGATCCTCATGTTCAAATTTAAAATCATATATAGGGCTTTGGTATTCCATACCAGCATGTTCCCTATGACCATGATTTCTATTCTTAAATGAAAAGGATGACACCCAAGTCTTAGAAATGGCACAAATTATAGGCCTTAAAGAGGAACATTTGAAGATTATCCAAGAAGAAACATCAATTTTAGTGCAAGAAATGCATATAAGTCTACCACCCCATATATGATGGACTGCTTCAGACTTCTAAGACAATACACCCCAACAACAAATAGAGGAATAAGGAATCTCCCAAACTATTAAAGGTGGTTAAAACATAGGATGGTCTAAGTGAGATTGAGCATAGAGGATATCAAGAAGATATAAATGATGTGGACTCCTCTAATGTAGACATCTAGGATCAACTAGCTACATTGCATATACATAAACCTATATCTGAAAAGGTTATTACTCCCCCAATTAAGTAAGGCTCCTCCTCAACTACTAAATCTAAAATTTACTATAAGAGGAAGCTAAGTGCTTCTCCCCTCATAGAGAACCCAATCACTGATCAACCACAAATATACACATCTTTAATTCCCCAATAGTTACTAATAGAGTAAGAACTAGAGGAAGAAGAGGAATCAAAAATAATAAAGGAACTAAGACTTACAACTAAAAAATGGAATTCACCACTCAAAAATGACCAATTAGGTAAGAAGTCCTAGCCTTTAGTCCCTTCTTCCCAAGTTTCCTCTTTTTCCCCATTTTTGGTTCAGTTCTCATCAGTGATGTCTTGAAAACACCTTTGCTCTCTCCAAATGTTTAGGATGTTACCTTTACCCCTAATTTTTTAATTTCCCCCACAATGCCATCTATATATATTATTACCACCACTACCAAAATTCCCTCTAAGACTATTAAAGTCCAACCTAAGACTAGAAAAAGGGCCTCTAAGAAGATTGAAATAATTGGCAAACTCCTAACTCCTTGTCTCTTCTACTCAAATCAATCTACCAATGCCTTTTACTAGCTCTTCCCAAGATACTAATGTCATATCATCATGGAAGACTAAAAAGGGAAAACAAGTATATATAGTCTAACCACTCCCCAAATATGGAGGTGTGGATTGGTCTAAAATCATTTGGCCCTCCCTTCCTTACTTATTACTCAAAATAGCCTCATAGCAATCAACATAAGATCAATAAATGGAGGCTACAACAAAGGATGCATATTTAATAAACCAAACCCATCTAGTTATCCCATCATGGATTGTTGATCTTATATCTAAGGCTTCCAAAAAGCCTAATTTCAAAATCATAGAATTGCCAACAATAACCTCCTTGTTTGATAAGGCCTTAGGAAACATCTAAAGGGTTAGGAAGAAGAATCTAGAGGATGAATTTGGGAGAGAGATCATTTTTGAAGAAAGACAAGAAGTATTTGCCTTATCTAAAAGGAAGAATAGACAACTGGGGAAATCCCCATATAGAGAGGACTTCAAGTCTCTTGCATAAACTCATAAGGATGTTATGATAGCATTACATGGGGGGACAAATATGGCCCAAAAATAAATTGAGAAAGAGATAGAGCAAATCAAGGAGTAGCAATAAATAGTCCATATTCCTCAATATATTGAGATCAAATTTGAATATGTTGTCTAAAAGTGTTACAATGCTTTTGAATAAATTAAGGCAATGAGGGTGGAATTGGCTCCCCATATTACAAAAAATCAAAAAAAGAGGCAAGGGATAGTATATTCAAGATAAATTTATGAATACAAAGGTGGAGCATGCAAATATCCTCAAGTAGATTAATAGGGTACACATACCCTCATTACTCAACTTGGAAATCATTAGGTAACAACATGATGTGGGACACAAATGTTATCTAGAGTTGAAGGCAAAGAAAAACATTGATGTTGTAACTTCCAATTTAGCACCAACATCTACATCAATAACTCTCACAACCATCACATCCATGTAAGCATCCACCAAGCCTTAGTTCAAAGGCCAATTTTGTGTGTATCAATACAAAAGTGTTAGTGTTTTACTCATAGTATACATTTATTAGAACTTAAATATGAAATTTGTATAACCTATTTGTAAGCATGCACATGTTGCATCACATTATAAAGGCTAACTTTATTTTTGACAATTGTAAGATAACTATATGTATACATTACATATAATTTTGTAACTATGATTAGAACTAAGGTTTTAATTATGCCATGTAATCACAATTTTTCATGCACTTGGAAGAGGAGGCAATCCCTCCCCAAGTATATATAAACATATGTGACCCTCATTTTTAAGGGTTAAGAAAATTCAATACAAAAATAGATCAATTTTTAATTGTCACGCATGTGTTGGTGTATTTTATCTCTAAATTTTGTGTAATTAGGTTTTATCTCTTTTGGTTTTTTGATTTATTAATTTTAAGTGTGCAACATCTATGAAGAATTCTTCTTGTTATGATAAATATGTTAGTATTAGTTGTTCAATAGCAATTGAATAATGAGCAATTATATTGATTATATGTAAGTTCATTATCTCATCATTCTAAGTGTGTAGAGGTATTTTAAATGATATAGTCTTTTTTGTATATGAAATAACTATCCTAGATACCTCCCTAACCTAAGTCATAATCTCCTAAGTATGGGTGTGCAACAACTACTCCAAAAGGAACAACCTTTGGCCTATATCTTTGAGTTTCCTAAATCAAACTATCCTAGACTACTTAACCATGTTTGTATGAATTTATGAAAGAACTAACAACAACAAGCATTGGTTTTGAAATCACTTATCCACAAAGAATCCATCCTGAAAGGTAAATCTTGAATTCATAGAGTCCTTATTTTTTGATCTACCCTTCCCATTATTTTTGAGTTTATTTTTGAGATTTTCCTACTCTATATTAGTATCCATCTAGCCATTAAATCACCTAGTTTTAATTTATTTTTTAGATACTATTCATCCATGTATAGTCTTGGTTAATAACCTACATGCTCTACCTTTAATTCCATCACTTGGTTTTTCAAACCATATATTTGCAACTCATGCCTTGGAGTAGAGTTTGCCTCCAATGAGATTCTAAAATGTTAGAGGATACCTCATTATGAATTATCATACATAAAAACTACATGAAAATAGGGCAAATTTAATCACCTAAAAGTGGTAATTAGATTATAAGAGTTTCACTTGAGTTAACCTATCCCTAGTCTATCCATATACATATTCTAGAGCCTTAAACTTACATTTCCTATCATTTAATAGACCTCAGTCACCTACAACTAGTCAAGACACAATCCCATAACTATCATTCCTAAATTCAATTTTAATTTTTTAACAATATATAGATTAGACATTAGCACCACATTTGGGACACTACAACCACATGGTGCTAGTGTCCCTAACTAGGTGCTACTATCCTTAGCCACAAATCTTCCCAACAAATACTTTTTCAAAAGTGTGCCCCTCCTAAGATTGGCCTAAGATCATTTTATTATGTACATAAGCAATAAAAAACTATAAATACAAGTCTAATCTACCTCTATTCATTAATGGAAAATAGATGTAAAAGCTATTCAAATCAAAGAAAAAGTTATTCAAAATTGAGGTACTTTATCCTTATTATGCCCTACTTTCTATATACTACCATTTACAGTACCCCTAAGTCTAGTTTTCAAGCATTTAAAATATCAATCACATTTGAATAATCTAAGGCCACTCTCATTATAGCATTCACTTGTATATACATCAAGCACTAAGTGGGAAAACTACATCAAACTTGATACCTCCTCAAAGTATTGGTATGTAGGCAACTATCTACATAGTGGGGTGTTGAGGATGTCTAGTTCATTATAATCTCACACACAAAGTTATTTCTTTTTCCATATTTTAAAGGAGATAAGGGTTTTCACATCAAATCAATATTTCTAGGTATAATATAGAGCTATAGGTTTTGGTCATGTAGGAACAAAAAATATAGACACAGGAAAAGGTGTTCCCCAGAAATAGGAATAGTCCTACAAAGGGGACATTAATGCCACATTAAGGACACTACACATAGATATCACTCCTATCTAAATTTGGAGCTACTATCTAGTGAATAGAAGAATACCATAATCCTATTGATGACACATATTATTGCTTATATCTCAAATTCTAGAACCTAGATCATCCATGATAGTCAGTTTTTAGCTAAGTTTTTATTTATCCCTATTTGTTTTTATTTATAAAAATTCAAATAAATTCAAAATTATAAAAAAATAGTATCTTAATTATTATAATTATTTAACTTATTTAGGCATCTCATCCCTTTAACTAAACATAGGAATTACATGTGTAAAACCCTAAAAGGTTAAATCACCTCCATTGTAAATTGGAGATGCAAAATATTGAATATGTGTGGAGAACATGCTTCCAAAGCATATCTCCACTAAATCTATGAATTTATGTAAGTACCATATGTTTAATAAATATGGATAATATGTTACCCAATCATGCCTCCACTAAATCCAAAAATTGTGAACGTGTGCAATCCATGCCCATATGACATGCCTCGACTGAGTTTGTAAACTAATATAAGTGCTAAATATTAAATGAGTGTGGAGAAGATGCTTCCAAATCATGCCCCCACTAGATCTAAACTATGTTAAGTGTAGATAACATGCTTCCAAACATGCCCCCATTAATATTCTTCCCTTTTAGGTGAGGTAAATATAAGAATAGAGAGTTACCTCACCTCAAAAGGGTATGTAAATTATATAATATGTGAAATTAACCATGTATCATATAGAAGGAACATGTGTAATTATATGTATTATTAGAGTGCATACAACCAATGTGATTACATGTAGGCTTAAGATGCATGATAAACATCATGGCAACATCTAAATAGTAATAATATAATCTCAATAAGAAAATAAACACACACACACAAGAGCACTCAAAATAAATTCAATAAGTAATGGTCCCAAAGAGACCACAAAAAGGGGGCATGTTTAAATTCCACACAATCAAAAAGACATGACTTAGTTGAATGCCCATGAAATCAAGGATGACATATTCAAATGTCCATACAATAAGCAATGACATGAAACTTTTAATGAAAGCATACATAGGCATAGAGGATACAAGCAAAAGAGTATATTCAAATGTTATAAAAAGTAAGACAAGACACTTAAGGAATTTTATAAAGTAAAGCATACGTAAGTAACATAAACATGTCATAGTGGCTCATGGATCCAATGTGTTAGAAAAGTATGTCAAGTGTATAACATATGAAATACCCTTTATAATATATAATCATGGATAATACGCATGTGTAAATACATATGTAAAGTTGAACATGATAGTGTAGAGTGATAATCTAATCATATAACTTATGTGTATTAAGATCAAAGAAGCAGATTCCCATAATTTCCATATGACATGAGTAGAGGTAAATCCCAACATCTAAAATATGAGTGTATCATGTATTTATGTATGCTTATATCACACCTAATGTATAAGGGTGACACATATGTGTATGTATAAGTAAATGAGTATGTCATCCATCAAAATGGAAGTAACATATGAATGCCAAAGAGTAAATAGAATAGGTAAGTATAGATAGTGTTTATGGTTTTTTAGATGTTTTTTTTATTTTTTTGGTATTTTTAGAAATAGGAAAGATCATCCTATGATGCCATCCAATTGATGTCATAGATATATCCCCACTATAAATATAGTGTAATACCCTGTGTACATAACTAAGGAGCATATATAGATGTAAATTTATCATTATGGTATCGATGGTGATCTACATATATAAAATAGGAATATATGGTCATGCAGCAATAGGAGTAATGAAGTAGGGGTTTTAGGAACACATCATTGAGTTTTTATTTGTTTATTTGGAATATAAGTAATAGGAACATGTGTAGGTGCTCTAAGAATCTAAACATGGTTTATAGTAGAGGATTAGGATTTGATGGAATCCACTATATGTCGTTGATGTAATGGTATCTCAAGTATTGACTACCTAGTAAGGGATATTGCCTACTGTTTATCATTTTGTGGTGGTTTAACTTTAGTAAGCTTGATAACGATTTGTCTGGGTATAAGTTTATTCTGTTTAAGAAGATCCTCATATGGAATTGTAAAAACTATAATTACCTGATTAACATGAATATATTTGAAATACTCAAGCAATATAAAAGGTACTACTTAGAGAGTGTGTATCTAAGGTATTCCCAATAACATATGAACGATGCCTTTAGAAGGGATAATTGAAAAGGTAGTAACCATATGTGTAGGACCAACCTATAAGGGTAGGTCAATCTAGCCAAGAAGCTTCTAGGAGTTTCCATAGAATGCTTTAACTAATCTGGTAGATGGGTGTAAATGATGATCAATATAACCTAAGTGCATAAGTAATGTTATGGTGTAAACATTTTTGCTTTCACCATTATCAATCATAATATTACATATGGGGTGTTTATCAAGGCATGATTAAATGAATAGGGATTGAATATTGGAATCATCATCCTTAATTTCACTTTCATTAAAGGAAATAGGTCTCTAAAATATAGGAGATATATGTCATGTGTAAGTGCTAATAATCTTGTCTAGTGGGTGTCTATAATGTGATGGGAAAGTATGTACATTATATGACATTTGGACTTATGGTTCCTTTTTAGAATGGTCTTTTAAAAGGATTATTAATTTTTTATTTAATAGTGATCATCAAGTTGTGAACCTAATTCCTTTGAAGGATCCTTGAATGTAAGCTTTTGGTCATCGATAAGATGTTAGATCTTGTGTTTCAAGGTAAAGTATCTACTCATAGAATGTCTTAGTCCTTAATGATAATCATAATAAGAATTCACATCATATCATTTGGGTAGGGGTAACATCATATAAAACTCAATAATATGGGGGAGAGATATAATCTATCACTTTAGTAATCATGGGAGTTGTTACCCATTTTGACCACAGGCCAAAATGGGTCGACCCCCTATAGTCAAAAACGTATATAGTGTCATAGGGTGTTTTATAGTTTATTTAATGTAATTTAATGTCATTTATGACTTGATCATAATTTAATTAATTCTTATGTCAATTTTCATCACTTAATGGTCCTTTTAGAGTCATATATGCAAGTGGCAAGTTTTCTTGGTGTCTAAATACTTAGGATCATGGAAAGAGTTCACACAGGCCTTAATAAGTTCATTCAAGCTTTCAAAGATCAAGTAGTATCTTAAGCATAAGCCTAAGTTAACCAAGTCATCACCAAGACATCATCTAAAAATAAATGGACCAGCTCACTTGTGCATTTGATAGGTTCACTCATAAAGCCTCATAAGCCAAAAGGTTGTAGTGCCATGGAGCTCTTTGTATTGTTAGTGCCCAAAATTGCACTGAAGTAATTGGGCCCTTGTCAAGTAAAAATGCGTAAGTCCAGCTTGAGTTAAGTATCAATATCTAAGTCATTATCCCAATTACTATTTCAAAGTGTTCTTTTGAAAAGGTCAAGTTCATGTTTAAGGAGCTAGGCGATTTAAATTGGTCTTTACTTAGTGTATTTCCATCGAGCACTTTTCATCAAGTATTTCCTTATGTTAATTTGGTGTGTACTTGGTACAAAGTCCTTAGAGTCTTTTGAAAAAATTGTTCACACAAATTATCTGAAGGCCATATTATTTTGGACTTTTTGATCACACAAAAATCCCAAAGGGTTATTTCCTTCAGGCATTTTTTCCACACAAATATCCTAAAAGGATATTTCCATTGTTTTGATTGAATTGTAAGGACTTATTTATTTCAGCCAAAGGGTTATTTCTTTTAGGCATTTTGTTTGCACAAGAATCCCAAAACACTAATTCCTTCAAGAATATTATTAGCACAAAAATCCTAAAGGGTCATTTTTCCCTTGCAAAAAGTTTGGAGGGTCATTTTGCCTTTGAAAAATCTCTGAAGGGTCATTTCATTCAGGCATTTTTCCCACACAAAATTTTTGAAGGACACTTTCAGAAGATCCAGAGGAAATCTTTAAAAAAATTTGAAGGTACTTTCAAGAGATCTAAAGGACCATTCCAAAAGGCTGAAGGGCAATTCTGTAGGTCAAGTGCCCTTGATAAAACTTTAGAATGGTATGTTCAAAATATTGAAGGGTAATTTTGGCAAAGTTGTTGTGGAATAGAAGTCATATTTCCTTCAATCATTTTTCCCATGTAAAAAGTTTGAAAGAATTACATTTATTAAAGAAAAGTGTGAAGTTTAAATTCTTTAGGAAAAATGTGAATTTTAATTTATGCAAGGAAATTATTTTAGACAAAAATTTTGAAATAATTATCCCAATGAAGACAAAAGAGCTAAGTCTCAATTCTTTTAGCAAAAGTACAAAAGACCAATTTCTTTGAGAAAATAATTTTGAACAAAATGTCTAAAATAATTATTCTAATGAAGGAAAAAATCTAAAGGCCAAATTTTTTTGGGCATCTTGCTTACAATTTTTTTTTGATAAAGCTCAATTCTTGTAGGAAAAGTGTGAAGTCAAAATCCTTTAGGGAAATTGTGTTGGACATTTTTCCTGAGACAATTATCCTAACAGAATACCCAAAAGGATTGTTACAAGACAATTATTCCAAAGACAGAAGAAGCCAAATACAAAAGGCCTAAGAAAATTCTTATGAAGACTAAAGGGTTGATGATATAGGAATTCAAAGAAAAGGGCCTGAGAAAATTCTTCTAAATACCAAAGGGCTGATGACACAAGAATGTTGAAGACAAAGAGCCCATTGACCAAATTACTATGGAACAAAATTCTCAAAAAAATTCTAAATTATAGGTATGACAGTCTCATGGACATCTTTTGAGGGGCATGTGGATGCCAAATTTAAGCCAGAAAAAGTATTTATTAGGGTACAAATGTTCTAGGATGGTTGTACGAGCATTAATTTTAGGCCCTATAAAATAGCTATTTTAGTTCAAATGGAGGTATATCTAATAATATGCATTTGATTAGATGAAAAAATCTAATAGTACGAGGGCATAGTTGAAAGGTCAATACATGATCATAAGATAAATATTGTGCACATTCCTAAATATTGATGGTACATGTTCAAGTGTACATAATTTGATCTACTGCACATATTAAGTCAAGACTTTTTAATAAAGCCTAGAATGAATGTGGGATCGACACTTGGCAAGAACATGTTAGCTTGACAGGACTGATAGAGGAAGATGCAGAGAGCCCACAAAGTTGCCAAATGGAACCATTTTTTTACAAGACCTATAGGTATCCAATGACATTTGACCCTTTGGATAAAGATCAATGACATGTAATTGCTTAGGTGAGCAGATCTAATGGTGCAAGTAGAGGTGGACTTTTTAAAGGGCCTAGATTGCACAAAGACATGATAAGTATCCATATTAGAGTTGAATAATCATATTAATTAGTCTTAAATCCCATGGATACCTAGTTGGATCTGATATGACATGACAAATATTGGTATGTGGCAAGATTTGGTCTAAAAGGTTAAACTTGATAACTCTTTCCTAGTTGAGCAATGAGTTGAAGCATATAAGGAGGTCCATGAGCCATTCCAAAGTGAATATTTACAATCATGATCATGGATAATTTTCTATTTCATGTCATAATTGGATCATTCCCAAGCCATCATTTTAATAACATGTTATTCTATGGCATGCACAAAAAGAAAGGTAGTTGTTTAGGAGGTTCTAATTGTCCAGGCAACCATTCACTAGCATCTCTAGGTATTTGTACATGGTAATAAAGTTTATTCAGCCTCTATCATCAAATTCACCTTCTAGGTAGGTGTAAAGGGGAATTTTTATGTAGTTTTGCATTGTTAGTTCCCAAAATTGTACAAAAGTAATTGGGCCCTTCTCTATGCCAATTTCTAAGTCATTATCCCAAATTCTTATTTTCAAAGTGTTCATTAAAAGGTCAATTTCATGTAAAAAATTGGATAAGTCCTTTATCTAGTATTTTATTGGTGAATGTGCCTTTCCCTTAGACTTTTCAATATTTTTTCATGAACATAATGTCTGACAAAAATAGGTATTCAAGGTTTTTGTCTCAGACAAAAAGTTTGAAGACTTGTTTCTATCAGACATTTTGTCTACTACAAAAAGTTTGAAAGAATTTAGTGTCTTATTTATTTTAGGGTAAGTGTTTCACAAAAGATTCAAAGGGTCACTTATTTTAGACTTTTTATCTCTACAAAAAGCTTGAAGGGTTATTTCCTTTAGGCATTTTTTCTAAAAAAATGCCCAAAGGGTTATTTCCTTTGTTTTAGGTCATTTGTTTCATATTTTTCTCCATAAGAAAAAATATAAAGGGTACTCACCCTTTAGGAATTTTACCTACACAAAAACATTGAAAGAATTGTATGGATTTACTCATTTCAGCCAAGTGTCTACATAAAGTCTGAAGGGTCATTTCCTTCAAGAATTTTCCCCTTGAAAAATTCCTAAAGGACACTTATATAAGGGTATATTTGACTTTGCAAAATTCTTGAAGGGTCATTTCCTTAGGGCATTTTGACCTTGTAAAATTCCCAAAAGGTCATCTATAAAAAATTTGAAGGATAAATATGGAGGGTGAAGGACACTGTTAATAAGTTTGAAGGGCACTTTCAGAAGATGGAGGACATTTTTAAAAAGTTTAAAAGGCACTTTTAAGAGTTCTAAGGACCATTTCAAAAGGCTGAAGTGAAACTATATAGGGTAGGTAACCTTGAAAAATCTTTCAAAGGGTATGTTCAAAGGTCCTAAAAGATACTTTTATCAAAATTTATATGGATTAGAGATCTTATTTCCTTTGGACATTTTGCCCAAGAAAAAAGTTTGAGAGAATTGTATTCTTTTTGGAAGATTTCTATGTTTAATTTATGTGGGGAAATTATTTTAGACAAAATGTCCAAAACAATTATCTTGACGAAGACACAAGGAGCTAAGTCTCAATTCTTTCGATAAAAGCGTAGAGGTCTAATTCCTTTGACAAAAATGCAAGAGACTATTTTCTTTGAGAAAATTATAGGGCTCAATTTCTGTGGGGAAAGTATTTAAGATAAAATGTCCAAAATAATTATCTTGATGAAGATAAAATGTTAAAGACGCAATTTTTATGGGAAAAGTGTGAAGTCAAAATCCTTCAAGGAAATTATTTCAAACATTTTATTTGAAATAATTATCCTAATAAAATGCCTTCAAGAATTGTTACGAGTAATAGTGTTGAGGATAAATAGAAGATATAGATAAAAGTGTCAAAATAAACAAGAATATCAAAGACAAAAGTTGAGAAAAGATTACCATGGAATAAATTCCCCAAAGAAATATTTTTGAATTACAAGTATGATGATATTGTAGATGTTTTTTGATGGGTACGTGAACGTCAACTTTAATCTATAAGGACTAGCCATTGGGAATCAAATGTTCTAGGATAAGTTCATAAATTTCAACTTTAGACCCCATGAAATAGCCATTAGTTTTTAAATGGAGGTAGATTTAATGGCATGCATTTTCTTGGAGCAAGATGGTTTGATGGTTCATGATCAAAGTTGAAAGGTCAAGGGAACACAAAAAGCCTACAAGGCTACCAAGTGGCACATCTTTAGGGCTAAGAACAAGTAACATCTAATGACACCCCATACCTTAGATCATAATTCAATATATTACATTTTCCCAGGTAACCAATAGTGGATGGTGTGAGTTCAAAGTCAAAAGGTCAAGCTTGTAGTGCATGACAAGGCTTGAGCATGTTCTCATCGATCAATGGTATGCTATTAAGTGTACACCTTCTGATTGATGGGGCATATTAAGTCATAACTTTTTAATGAATCCCAAAGTGGATGTGGGAGTGCCACTTGGCATGAGCATGTTAACCTGATAGGGATAATAGAGCATGATGTAGAGATCCCATGAAGCTATTAAGTGGAAACATTTCAACATAGGACCTAATGAGTAGCCAATGGTGTTTTATCCTTTGATTGAAATCTAATGGCATGTGTTGATTTAGCTTGGTAAGATCCAATAGTGTGAGCCAAGATAGACTTTTCAAAGGGCTCATAGTGGATTTTCCTCTATCCATAGGTTCTCTCTAAGTGCTTGATAAGAAATAAAAAATATGGAAATCAAGTGCTTAAGTTACTATTTAGGATTCAAGAGCCATAGGGACTTCAAGAGCAATAAACTTGATGGCTATTATATAGACATGGCAATGAGTCGATGCATAGAGGAAAATCCATGAGCCATTCTAGAGTGAATATTTCTAATCATGACCATAGATCATTTTCAATTTCATGTCACAACCAGATTATTCTTGAGCCATCATTAGAATAATAGGTTGTTTCATGTCATGTATAATAAATAAAGGTAGTTATATAGAAGGTTTTAGTTGTATAGGTAACTGTTCATCGGCATCTCCAGGTAATTGCACATAGAAACAAAGTTTTTTTGGAATTCTCCATGAAATTCACTTTCTAAGTAGATGTAAAGGGGAATCTTTAAGTGGTTCAACATGAGGACAAAGTCTATTTGGATCCTCAAATGATTTTATCCCTCCATATATGTAAGAAAGTGGCCAAGAGCATCTCCAGGTGGTTACAAATTCTCATCATTCCTTATAGAGGCAATTGTAACAATGATTTTTCTTGAAAATCGATAAAGATTTCAAGTGTATTAAAACACATTATTTTATTGGGAGCATCTTGACAGGATTGGAAAAGTTTGTTATGCATTTTTTGTAAATTGTAACCCATAGGTCCAGATTTGAGAAGGATTTAAAAAGTATAAATAGGGGATTCGTCATTTATTCTAGGTTGTTTTTGGCTATTGGTTATTGTAGGTCATTTTAGGAATCTATTTCCTCCAAGTCTAGGTTCTGTATAAAATTTTTGGGATCAATTATTATGTGTATATTTTGTCTCCCTTGCTAAGGTGGATGCATCTTTACAACCATTATCAAGCTTTGAGAGCATGTTTATGTCTCCCTTGTCAAAAGAGAAATCTCACCATGCTTGTCCCCATGGTAGCACTCTAAAGTGTTGATGTTTGTAATATTTTAATCCATGTCACTAAAAAACATTTGTGGTTTTATATTTTATCCTATTAATGAAATGTAATAATATGTTTTACAATTTTTGCTGATTGGATATTTGGGTTTGTGTTCATTATTGGTCATCATTCTAAGCATGTACTCAGGTTATAAATCCCTTTCTACAATCATATTTGGAAATGCATTATTGAATACCTTTTAAGGGATCCTTGGATTCATGAATTTAGTAGGAGAAAGTATTTGAGATTCTAGTTTCAGTGAATATATTAGTCTTTCAAGGATCATTTGGTGTTTATTATTGTCTTACATTTGAAGTTTTTCTGCATCTTTACTAAGGAGCTTTATCATGAAATACTGCTAGATACCCTATTTTTTGGAAGCCACCAACACACTACCCTATATTTTATAATTAACTATAAACTTGTTCTACCCTATCTTACCCTACAAATAACACATCCTATTATATACTATAAGTGTTACCTTAAAAATGCATAAGATCTTGTTTATTTGAAATGTGTTTATAGTTTTTGCTTTATATCCTAGCATTGTAGTATTTTATATAGTTCCTTTACTATTAAAGATTATTTCAAAATGAAAATTGCAGTCACAATTTCATCTATCTTTAGTATCTTGTGTTTGACTTAGAGCATTTATGCATTTTATGTGATAACCCCTCATGAGTGAAGTGTGCAAACTTGGTTATGCTTTGGTCATATTTATCTCTTGTGCCAAGAATCCTCATAGAGATTGAATTGTGAAATCCCTCCATATGAGAAAGCTACCTCATAGGTCCTCTCACCTTGGTTCAAGTAGAGCCAAAAGTAGTAGCTAACCATACCCTTTGTAGGTGTCTCTCAGTCATTTTCTCTAGTCTAGTCCATTCTTGATGCCAAACCCTTCCCCAATTACAATGACATTCTAGTGAGTTTCACATCATTTTTTTCCATATTTATTCAAGTGTGTAAGGTTAGAATAGAGAGGTGTATAATTAAGAACCAACACACATAAGGATAAAGTCAATTTTGTTCTTAAAATGATTTTCTCCTTCCAACTATGCAAGTGAGTGGTCAAGATCATATACAAGAAATTGCAAGTCCTCATGATTCCTTGTAAAGGTAGTTGTAACAATTATTTTTCTTTAAAATGGATGAAAATATCAAGCATGGCCAAGGGCATTTCTAACTAGGATCAACTTGATGGAATAGGAATTTTCATTATGCAATTTTTACAAATTACAACCCATAGTCCCAAATTTGAAAAGGGTGTAAAATGTATAAATAGGGGTCTTCCCCTCCATTCAAAGGATGTTGGTTATTTTAGGTTGTTGTTTTAGGCATCCATTTTCTCTAAGTCTAGGTTTTGCTATAAAAAAATTGACATCAATTGCTATGTGTAGATCTTGTCTCCTTTGTTAAGGTGGTTGCATTGGACGTCCATTATCAAGCTTTGAGAGCATGTTTATGTCTCCTTTGTCAAAATATAAATCTCACCATGCTTGTTCCCATGGAAAATTTTTGAAGTGTTGATGTTTATAATGTTTCTTTTCAAGTTAATGAAAATGTTTCTGGTTCTTGGTACTTACTATAGATAAAGTGCAATGACCTATTTTACAAATATTATTGACTAGATATCTTGTTCTATGCCCATTATTGGTTGTCATTTTGGGTTTTGATCTAGATTATAAATCCCTTCCTACATTATTTTAGATTCTATTGTTGAATAACTTGTTAGGCCACCCTAAGTTTATGGATTTAATAAGGAAAAGCATTTGAAAGATTAGTTTTAGTTTATTTTCTAGTATCTTAGGGATCATCTTATATTTACCAATATCTTGCATTTTAAGCTTTTTATACATCTTTACTAAGTAATATCATCATGAGATACTTCTAGATACCCTGTTGTTTGGAAACCACCAAGATGCCACTCTCTATATTATAATCATCTAATTTGTCTTACCCTATCCTACCATACAAATAACATGCCATATTACATATTATAAGTGTTATTTGCCTTTAAAATGCATAATATCTTGCATATTTGAAATTTGTTTATAGTTTTTTCTTTAAATCCTATCATTATAGTATTTTATTCATCCCCTTTGTTGTTGAAGATTCTTCAAAATGAAGATTGTAGTCACAATTTCATTTATCTTTAGTAGATTATGTATGACTTAGATCATTTGTGCATTTTATGTGACAACCCTTCAAAAGTGAAGTATGAAAAATTATTTATGCCCTAATCATATATGATCCTTGTGCCAAAAATCCCAATGGAGATTGAATTGAAAAATCTCTCCATGTGAGCAAGCTACCCCATAGGTCTTATCACTTAGTTTTAAGTAGAGCCAAAAGTAGTTGGGAGCTAACCATAACCTCTTTAGGTGCCTCTCAATCATTTTCTACATTTGGTCTAATCTTTATGCCAAACCCTTCCTTAAATACAATGACATACTAGTGGGTTTTCCATCATTGATTTTCATTTTCCTTCAAGTGTACAAGGTTGAGTTTACAAAGTGTATAATTGGGAACCAACACTCTTTTAGTGCCATTACTGGGGATTAAATTGAAGTCCATGTCACTTATGTTACCAGGGACTCTTGTAGAGAGATAGAGTTGTAAGTATTGTAAATTTAAAGGTTATCTAATTGTGATTTTCTATAGTCAGACTATCTTGGCCATCAATGTCATAGTACTCCATTAGAGACATGCTAGGAATGTTTGGGGCTTGATAATTTAATTATACTGAGTTTATCATAAAGAGTTGTTAATGTTACATGTTGGAAAGTGATTTTTTCCATTTTAAACATTATTCTTAAAATTTTAGTGTCTTTGTGCTATTATCTCTTATTAAGCTTTAACAAGTTTATTTTTAACATGTATCACAATAGTCTATTAGTTATTTATTCTAGAATTTTGATTCTAGTGGTAACTCCATTTTTATCATCTAGTTTCAAGGAAGATTAGTGCCTATTTTAAATATCTTCATTTCAGCTTTGAGTATTCTTTCTATTGTTCATAAATCTAAAAAGATTGAGATCATCCTTCAAAGATGACTCATCAGAACCTTGTCTGACCACTATGTTTACATCAAAGATGAAAGAGACAAGTTTGAAGGTTGAAATGGATGTGCTTGATCTATTAAATGCTATGGATTTTGATCTTGACATTGATTGGTGTGATAAGTGCTTCATATCATATCCTCCATGTGATATTGTTGAACAAATTAATGAAGATTCAGATGAACCTAAGTATGCATTAGCCAAATATGATATTTTCATGTTCGATTATTAAGACTCCCCATGTAATTTTTATACCTCCATGGCAATGATTTTGATACTACTACTGATCAATTTTAGATTGCGATCAAGACGGTCCTAACATATGAATATGCTTGTGATGATAGTATAACACAAGTAAATGAGTTACCCAATCATGATGAAATTGAAGATTTGAAGTGTGCTTTGAAAGAAGTGATATGTATGGATGTAGAATTGGGTGACTCTATTGGGAGTATGGGAATTGTTGAACAACCCTTTTTTCTTGAGACTAAGTTTGGCAATGGAGGTGTTTCTTAGAAGATGTCATTTGATGAAGATAGGGTTATTTTTTATGCCCCTAAGGATGAATTCTTTCATTTTTATTTCAAGTAGTACTTTGAGTGCACAAATGACACTATTGATCCTGATGCATTCTTGCTTGGTACACATTTGATTGTAGTCAAGAATCAATTTTGTTTATAGCTACTAAAAGGCACCAAGATCTTTTAACATGGTCTTATCCAAATTTGAGATCATGCAAAGAAGATTTGCTTCAATATGTTATCCTATCATAGCCTAGTAATAAATCCTTGAGGTAAGTGTAGAGATTGTTTTACTTCATCTTAGCCACTAAGATACTAGAAAAGTTAAATATATTAAGGGATGGTATAATTCTCAAGCCACCAGATAATTGCAAGCATTTGAAGCATTTACTCAATTGAGTATGAACAATGTATATATTATATAGGGTTTTGTTGATTTGTCCTTCTATTGCATTATTAATGCTATACTTTGGGCCTTATTTGTATAATTTCTCTTTGTGTTTCTATCATGTGTTCATTTCTATATCCTCCTGATCTAATTTTTTTAAGTTTACCTTGTTTTGTTGAGCCTTCATGAGTGTTTTCTAAAAATTGTGAAGTCTTGACTCTGTGACCCAATGGATTAGCACCTAGTCTTATGTTGTGGGGTTCTTTGCACACCTATAAAGGGTATGCATCCCTGAGAAAGAGATAGTGTTAGTTCCCAAAATTACACTAAAGTAATTGGGCCCTTGTCAAGTGAAAATTCCTAAGTCTAGCTTGAGCTAAGTATCAATGTCTAAGTCATTAGCCCAATTATTGTTTCAAAGTGTTCTTTTGAATAGGTCAAGTTCATGTTTAAGTGGATAGGTGATTTAAATTGGTCTTTACTTACTGTATTTTTATCAATCACTTTGCATCAAGTATTTCCTTATGTTAATTTGGTTTGTACTTAGTACAAAATCCTTAGAGTCTTTCAAAAAAATGTTCGCACAAATTATCCAAAGGTCATATTCTTTCAATCTTTTTATCCACAAAAAAATCTTGAAGGGATATTTCTTTCAAGCATTTTGTCTACACAAAAAACTCAAAAGGATATTTCCATTATTTCAAGTAAATTGTAAGGACTTCTTTATTTTGGCCAAAGTGTTTACAAAAAGTCTAAAGGATTATTCCTTCAGGTATTTTATTCACATAAAAAATCTAAAGGAATATTCCTTTAAGAATTTTGTTTGCACAAAAATATTGAAGGGTTATTTTGACCTTGTAAAAATTCTAAAGGGTCATTTTACCTTTGTAAAATCTCTGAAGGGTCATTTCTTTCGATCTTTTTTACCACGTAACATTTTTGAAGGACACTTTCAGAAGATCCAAAGGACATCCTCCAAAAGTCTAAAAGGTACTTTCAAGAGATATAAAGGACCATTCCAAAAGGTTGAAGGGATATTTTGTAGGGAAAGTTATCTTAACAAAACTTATGAAGGGTACATTCAAAATTCTGAAGGGTACTTTCGGTAAAGTTGTTATGAAGTAGAAGTCATATCTCCTTGTGGCATTTTATCTATGCAAAAAGTCTAAAAGAATTGCATTTATTTGAGAAAAGTGTAAAGTTCAAATTCTTCATGAAAAATGTGAAGTTAAATTTCTAGGAGGAAATTATTTTGGATAAAATGTCTAAAATAATTGTCTTGATAAAGACAAAAGAGCTAAGTCTCAATTCTTTTAGCAAAAGTTTAAAAGACAAATTTCTTCAAGAAATTTATTTCAAATAAAATGTCTAAAATAATTATTTTGATGAAGGTGAAAATACAAAGGCCAAATTCTTTCAAACATCTTGCCCATAAAAAAAGTTTGATAAAGCTCAATTCTTGTGGGAAAATTGTGAAGTCAATCCTTCGAGGAACTTGTCTCAAATATTTTGCTTGAGACAATTATCTCAATAGAATGACTGAAAGGATTGTTGTCAGATAATTGTGATGAAGATATAAGAAGTCAAAGATAAAAGGCTTAAGAAAATTATATTGAAGGCTAAAAATTTGATGATACACAAAGCTAAATATAAAATGCCCAATAAAATTCTTTTAAAAACTAAATGGATGATGATACATTGAATGCCAAAGACAAAGAGCCCATTGACCAAATTTCCATGGAACAAAGTCCCTGAATACATTTCCAAATTGCACGTATGATAGTCTCATGGACATAATTTTATGGACATATAGACATCAACTTTAAGCCACAAAAAATAGCCATTAGGGTTCAAATGTTACAGGATGGTTGATTGAGTGTCAATTTTAGGCCCTATGAAATAGTTATTTGAGTTCAAACAGAGGTAGATTCAATGATTCAAATTTGATCAAATGAAAAGATCTAATAGAATGAGGTCATAATTAAAAGGTCAATACATGATCATAGGCTAAAGATCAAGCATGTTCCCAAAGATTGATCATATGCATTCAAGTGTACACAATTTGATCTATGGCATGTGTTAAGTTAAGAATTTTCAACAAAACCCATAATGAATGGGGGACCACCACTTGGAAAGAGGGAATTAACCTAATAATACTAATAGAGAAAGATGTAGAGAGCCCATGAAGTTGCCAAGTGGCACCATTTTGGTACAATACCTATAGTCAACCAATGGTGTTTAATCTTTTGGACCAAGATCAATGACACATACTTGTTTAAGTGAGCAACTTTAAGGGTATGAGCTAAGGTATACTTTTTTTAGGGCTCAAATTGTATGAATATATGACAAGTGTCTAGATTAAATATGATTAATCAGCTTAATCACTCTTAAATCCCACATATGCCCAACTAGATCTGATGTGGCATGCCAAATATCAATATGTGGTAAGATTCAGTCTAAAAGGTTAAACTTGATGGCTCCTTCCTAGTCGGGAAATGAGTCAAAGCAATGAAGAAGGTCCATGAGTCATTCCAAAGTGAATATTTCTAATCATGATCATAGATATTTTTTTATTTCATGTCATAATTAGATCATTCCCAAGCCATCATTGCAAGACAGGTTGTTCCATGGTGTGTGCAAAAAGAAAGGCAGATGTCTAGGAGGTTCTAGATGTGTAGGCAACTATTTATAAACATCTTTAGATAGTTACACATGGTAACAAATTTTATTCAACCTATGCCATTAAATTTACCTTTTAGGTAGTTGTAAAGGGGCATCTTTAGGTAGTTCCATGTAAGGATAAAGTCTATTTGTCTCCTCAAATTATTTTCTCCCTTCAACTATGCAAGTGTGTGGCCAAAATCATCTCCAAGTGGTTTTGAGTCCTCATTATTCCTTAAAAAGTTAGTTGTAATAATTATTTTTCTTAAAAATGGATGAAAATCTCAGGTGTGGCCAAGGACATTTTCTAGTTGGGAACAACTTGATGAAATGGGAAAGTTTGTTATGCAATTTTTGAAAATTGTACCCCATAGTCCTAAATTTGATAAGGGTTAAAAATTTATAAATAGGGGCTTCCCCTCAATTAATTTTTTTTTTTTTGGTTATTGGTTGTTATAGGCCATTATTTTAGGCATCTATTTCCTCTAAGTCCAAGTTCTAAAAAAAAATCTAGAATCAATTGTTGTTGTAGATCCTGTCTCCCTTACTAAGGTGGTTATATTTGTACAACCATTAGCAAGATTTGAGAGCATGTTTATGTCTCCCTTATCAAAGTATCAATCTCACCATGCTTGTCTCCATTGTATCATTTTGAAGTGTTAATATTTTTAATATTTCTTTTCAATTTAATGAAAATGCTTGTGGTTCTTGTTGTTTCCTATTGATGAAGTGCAATGACCTATTTTACAAATATTGTTGGTTAGATATCTTATTCTATGCCCATTACTAGTTATCATTTTGGGTTTTGATCTATATTATAAGTCCCTTTCTATATTATTTTAGGATTTGTTATTGAGTAACTTGTTAGGGCACCCTAGGTTTATGGATTCAATAAGGAAAGGCATTTGAAAGATTAGTTTTAGTGTATGTTCTAGTCTCTCATGGATCATATTGTATTTACCATTATCTTGCATTTGAAGCTTTTTTTGCATCTTTGTTGAGGAATATCATCATGAAATAATGCTAGATACCCTACTATTTGGAAACCACTAGCATGCCACCCTCCATCTTATAATAATCTAACTCATCCTACTCTATCTTACCCTATAAATGCATGCCTTATTACATACTATAAGTTTGATTTGCCTTGAAAATGCATAATATCTTTCATATTTGAAATGTGTTTGAAGTTTGTGCTATAAATCCTAACATTTTAGACTTTTATTCAGCCCCTTTGTTGTTGAAGATTCTTTAAAATGAAGCTTGTAATCACAATGTTATTTATCTTTAGTAGTTTGTGTATGAATTAGAGCATTTTTATTTTCATGTGATAACCCCTCATAGGTGAAGTATAAAAAATTAGTTATGCCCTAATCATATCTATTCCTTATGTCAAAAATCCCCATGGAGATTGAATTACAAAATATCTCCATGTGACCAAGCTACCCCATAGGTCCTCTCATCTTGGTTTAGGTAGAGCCAAAAGAAGTAGGGAGATAACCATACCCTCTATAGGTGTCTCTCAGTCAATTTATATATTTATTCTAATCTTGATGCCAAACCCTTCCCTAGCTACAATGATATACTACTAAGTTTTTCATCATTGTTTGCCATTTTCCTTCAATGGTGCAAGGCTGAGTGTACTAAGTATATAATTGGGAACCAACATATGCTAGGAACATGTTCTATAAATTTCATACCTGTATGATTTCTCTAGATTAAATTATGGAACTTTAAAGTTAGACCTTTAGAGTATAAATTTTATGTAAGCATCAAGTTATAGCTCTATAAAGTAGACATTTATATTCAAAAGGTCCTTAAAAGGTTTAGATTTGATCAATATCTAATGGTTTACATGATCTCACATAATGACACATAGATCTAATGGTTCATTCTTGGATCAAATAGATCAAAAGGTACTTGTGTTTAAAGCCCTTAAAAGGATACAAGTTAGATAAGATCCAATGGTATGGGTTCATTGAGCAGAGATCCAATGGTGTGAGTTTGAATGAATATAAGGTGGGTCTAATCTAGATCAATGATCACCATTCAACCATACCAATGTTACAATGGTGTGTAGGAATTGACAGGAAAGTGGGCCTAGGTGAATCAAAGGCTCTCATTGCTTCGTACATCTTGATCTAATGGTATGAGCTCAAGTCAACATGTTAAAGGATCTTCGATAGTAGGAGATCAAAGGCTAGCATTACTTCATACATTTTGATCCTATGGTGTATAGAAGGTCAAAAATTTAGTATTTTATAATATATATCTATGAGACCAATAGGAACAAACAAGGTTTGGATCAATGTGACTGGTTGGAGTCAGATTTTGATAGACAAAGTCGAACCAAAGAACCATTTTTGACTGGAGCAAGTAGGTATCATAGATATTGTTTAGAATAGAATGAGAAACATGATAGGGAAATTCCACATGGAAAACTATGTAGGATTAAGGATTTTGTAGTAAATCAAGTTCTTTAGACTCATGTGCTGCCATGAAAACCTAGTTGAGGACTAGAGAGGAACATTGAATGCAAATGTAAAAAATGAAGTCTAGGAAAGTAATGAATAATTGTAGATGATGAATATAGGTATATATATAAGATATCTAGCATATGGTAAAATGTTTATGACTATTTTAACATATGTGTTGACTCTCTTAATTTAGTTTTAAATGCTTAAGAGATGATCCATGATAAAAATAATTTCACCAAAGCTAGTAGAAGAATCTTTGCACCATTTTAGAGAGTTTGTCATGGTTTATATGGAAATTTGTCTTAGGATTAATTAATGGTTTATTTCATATTATATCCCCATATAATTTAAATTTTTATCTATTATACATGTGTTCTAATGATTGTTGAACTTCATTCTTTCATGCTCTTTAATAAATTTTATAACTAGTTGCCATTTTGACCTTTGAAAAAATATACCACACCATGTATGGTGAAGCCCTACTAGTTTTGACATTGTACTTTTCCTTAGAATAATAGATGCAATTTGGTTTGATTTCATACATCATATTGTCAAAATGTGTGAAGAGATATATACTGAATAGTTAAGTGATATATATCTATCCTTACTTTCTCTCAATCCTCCCATATTTGATGCAAGTGATTTCATCCTTGTAGGTCATGTGAATTGTTAAATGTATGAGTCTATTTTAAGTGTGAAATGAACTTTAGTACCTACAACTGATCTATATTTTTATGCACCTTGTATAATTTTCATGCATCTCACATTCATATTAAAACACTGATGTTAGTGTTTGTTGGGACTCTTAGGCTAGAGTTGTAGGCATTGTCTCTTTGTGAAAGAGGTACAATAGTCTTGTGAAAGAACTTTTATTGTATCACATCCTTTATATTAGGTTCAATTTTTTAAATATATAACTTTTTTCCCCATAAGTAATTAGTTATCATAGATAAGAGCATTTCAAGATACATTCAAGGAGCTAGCCCTTAAATCTAGAGGCTCATTTATAATATAGGTACACCCACATACTTTAAAATGTTCCCATGTTGCCCAAATTTAGAAGAATCTTGAAAAAATTCTTTGAGGGTGTAAGATTTTATGACAATAGTTTTGACATGTTTAATGGGTCCAAGTCCAAGAGAGTGGAAAGATTATTGGTGTGTCTTTCCTCTATTAGATTGTGGAAGTAGGCAACCTAGCACCAATGATGACTCCAAATGATAAATTTTGGTTGTAAGTAGTCTAAGTATCTTTAGTTGATGTTTTGATCAATTTTTACATTTTATTTGATACAGGTTGATATGAATAGATATGGTAAGTACTCCTACCATGAACCTCCTTATTAGCCTTATTATGAACCATAGTATACTCCCCAATAGTCTTATCAAAATGGATATCAGCCCTATGAGCCATTTCAACCCTATAGTCCTCCATTTTTCCTTCCATATAAACACCATATCATTGGATAAGCCTATGAGGAAGGATACTAAGATACCAATCAATAAATGCTTCCTTATCAGTCCCAATATGAACCCTATCAAACATACCATGATGCCTATAAACCTCAAGAATACTCTTATGAGTATTGACATGAGGAATTAGATGTTTACATAAATTTTACAAAAATATATTACAAGGCAAGATGTAGATTCCTTTAGGCTAGAATGCAAAAAAATGAAACTTGTCTTGATACTCTTCATTACCCTCCTTCATTTTTTCCATCTTATATTAAGTCTTTGTTGGCATCCATACCAAAGTTACTAGTTAAAGAAGATGAAATAATAATATGGGATGATGAGTATGATGTGTTCCCTGATCATCTCATGAAATGGTTGAGAGGTGCTACCCAAAATTATATGCAGAAGTTAGAGACATTTGAATAACTAGAAGGAACTCAATGGGAGATCAAAGAACAAATGGACTTAGAAAAGAAGTGCCTTCAATAATAAATAAATAGGTTAAGTATGTGGGAGGATAAAGAGCTCAAAAATGAACATGCTGCTATTGAATAAACTCAAAAATACTATTGTCAAGATGCAACTCCTACTTATGTAGACGTTTTTCCTTCTAATCAACCCATGAAGTCACTTCCCTATGAGCTTACTAGTGTTTTTATCTTTCCTAAATCCACTCATAATCCTTATCCTTCACCTCACACTTTATCTCTAATTAATAAACCTTCCACTACATCTCATATTCCATTTCCTTCACATGATCCCATCCACCAACCTCTCACCTCACCCTTTCTTGAGGAAGAGTACATCTTGAGAGAAGTAAATGAAGAGGAGAAAATCCAAGCCATGGATAATCAAGAAGATGTCATGAGTGATTATGAGGAATAAATCACCATAGGGACACCCCTTGGTAAAAAAAAGGGCAATCCTACCTTCTTGAATGAAGAAAAACATATTGAAGACTTTTTTACAGTTTTCTGTGAGGAATGTGGCCAAAACTTGAAGAAAAAGGTATTTTAATAAGACTCCATGTCTAATCATGAAGTTGTGGATGACCATCTCAAGCATGAAGTGGAGTGTAATATCAATGAGGAAGGTCAAGTCACTCCTTAAGAATTTGTAATCCTAAGAGAGTCTCATGAGATGAAGGTAGATGAAACAACTCTTGAAGATGACATTCATGAAGAAGATGATTTATGATATAATTTTAATGCCATATGCAAGGAATTTGATAAGTTGGGTAAAGCTCTTACTTCTCAAAAATATTACATATCTAATGACAAGTTTTCTAATTATTCTAATAAACATGATCATGTTGACAATTATTCCATATAACATAAAGATGAAGGTCATCCTACTGGTCAAGAACCTACTGTCATTAAGCCATTTGATGATGTTAGTGTACAAGAAGATGTAGGCATGGATAATGAGGTCAAGGTATATATTTTTATACCTAAAAGATAGTCAAGGGATCCATCTAAGGTAAAACCACATTCAAAGATATGGGAACATGGTGAAGAAAAGCTTAATGCTCCCAAACATCAAGTACATTCTATCAAGGAGGAGATCAACCCTGAGAAGACTATCATATCTTTAAACTTGCACTTTAAGAGTAAAGTACATGATAAGGTATGCCTTATCGAATCACTATTAGAGGTCATATTTTAGGATCCATATGAGAAAGGTGAGGCTATTTGGATGTAATAAGAGTTTATTTTCATAACTAGTTTGTTTGGAATTGCCTGGTTCTCATTGAACACCATGCCAATAAAGTCACCAAACATTATAAACAAAATGGAGGCATCAATGTCAAGGATCAAAAGGTTACATGCATCTTTAATTAACTCATGTCTTGATGTAAGAGAAGTTTTAAACTTTCCCTTTGATCCTAGAGGAAGTTTTCATTTTGAGATTAATTTGTGTTTGAGTTAGTTAGTTAGGTTTATGAGTGTGTGTTCTATAAGTTCTCATGAAGAAAAAGTGTGATTTTCCTTAGTTTTTTGTCTTGTGTGTTGATTCTTCTTAGTTTTCTATTGTTTAGTTTGTTTTCAAAGGTAAAGTGTATGTCAAACCTATGTACGTGTGACTCAATTTCCTAATGGATATGATTAGGTAAGTGGTCATTGCATAACAAGCATACCACCCTTGAGAAATCATGCAAATGTCAAGTTTGATCTCTATAAAGTATTTATTTATATTAAAAATGTCCTTAAAAGGTTTAAATTTGATCAAGATATAATAGTCTACATGAGCTTGCATACTAACACATAGATCTAATGGTTTGCACTTGGGTAAAAAGGTCCTTAGGTTTAAATCACTTGAAAATCTATAGGTTAAACAAGATCCAATAGTCTAGGTTCATTGTATAGAGATCTAATGGTATGATCTCAATTGACAAAAATGTGGGTCGAATATAGATTAATTATTAGCATTCAATCATACTAACAATCTAATGGTGCATAAGAACTGATAGGAAAGTGGGTCTAGGTAAATCAAAAGCTCACATTGCTTTATATATCTTGATCCAATGGTGCAAGATCAAGTCAACATGTCAAAGTTTCTTTGATGGAAAGAGATCAAAAGATAGAATTCCTTCATACATTTTGATCCTATAGTATGTAGAAGGTCAAAAAGTTAGGATCAAACAGTAGGGATTTGTGAGACCAATAAGAACAAAGATAGTTTGGAGTAATGTGATTGGTTTGAGTTAGTTTTTGATAGACAAAGTCAAACCAAAGAGCCATTTTTGATCAAATCAAGTAGGTATAATAGACATAGTTTATAATGAAATGATAAAGTGTTATGGAAATTTCACATGGACAACTATGTAGGATCAAGGATTCTTTAATAGAGCATGCTCTTTAGACTCATGTACCACCATGAAAATATAGTCGAGGACCTGAGAGGAACAGTAATAGCTAGATGTGAAAAATGAAGTCTAAGAAAGAAATTAATGATTGATGATGATGAATATAGGTATCTAAAATATATATAGAAACTGGGAAAACATATATGACTATCATAACATATGTGTTGACTCTCTTAATTCATTTTTAAATGCTCGAGAGATGATCTATGATGAAAGTAGTTTCATAAAAGATAACATAAGAATATCTGCACTATTTTAGAGAGTTTGTCATGGTTTATATGGAAATTTTTATTAGTAATAATTCATGGTATATTTCATACTCTATTCCATTATAATTTAATTTATTATCAATTTGACATGTGTTCTAGTGACCGTTGAACTTCATTCTTTCATGCTCTTTCTAAAATTTTATAAGTAGCTACCAATTTGGCCTTTGAAAAAATATACCACACCATGTATGGTGAATCCCTATTAGTTTTGACATTATAATTTGCCTTAGAAAATTATATAAAATCTGGTTTGAGTTCATACATCATCTTTTCAAAATGTGTGAAGAGATCTATAGTGAATAGTTAAGTGATATCTATCTATCCTTGCTTTCTCTCAATCCTCCCATATTTGATGCAAGTGATTTTAGCCTAGTAGGTCATATGAAGTGTTGTTAAATGTATGAGTCTATTTTAAGTGTATAATTAACTTTAGTATATATAATTTATCTATAGTTTCATTCACCTTGGATAATTTTTATGCATCTCACCTTAATATTAAAACATGGATGCTAGTACATTCTGGGACTCTTAGGCTAGTGTTGTAGGCATTGTCTCTTTGTGAAAGAGGTGCAATATTCATATATAAGAACTTATAATGTATCACCTCCTTTATATTAGGTTTAATTCATGTAATATCTAACTCTTTTCCCCATAATTAATTAGTTGGCATAGATAAAAGCATTTCAAGATACATTCAGGGAGCTAGCCCTTAAATCTAGAGGCTCATTTCCAAAATAGGTACACCCACATACCTGTAAATGTTCCCATGTTTACCAAATATATAATAATCTTAAAAAACTTCTTTTAGGGTGAAATATTTGGTGATAATAGGAGTAATAAAGATAGGGACTCAGGTAAACATGTAAATTATCTCCTTGGTGAATTAGATAGGACAATCCAATTAGACTATTGTGAAAATGTGTTAACCATGGTGGTTGTTTCTTTTTTAGGCTTAGGATATTTTACCTTGTAAATTAGTTTAATTAAAAATTTGATACTAGACATAGATGCAACTTTTGTGTTTTCTACATACTTGAGCTTATTCAATGATATAAGCTTCATTTCACAGTCCCATACAATATGGTATAAGTCATCAAAATATTAAAACTTATTAAAGACAATGGACTCTTATAAAGGATGAAGCAAACTTTATTTAAACATATATTATAACTCTTTATCTTCCATAAGATTGGTCATTTTGGCTAGCATTATCTTATATCTCAAGATATATTCATTAATAGGTTCATTAGTTCTTTGTTTGATTTTTATAATTTGGGCATAGGAAAAAAAATTAGAAGTTTTAATGGAAAAATGTGATAATAATTTGTTTGAAAGAGGTTTGAATGCTTTGATGGATTAGAGAGGAAAATCATAGAACCACCTCAAAGCATAATCCTTGAGGTTTCTTGGAAATAATTGGGTTAAAATTTTATCATTGGAAGCATAGCCAAGGCATGATGCATAGAAGGTTTGAATATGTTTTTCAAGATCAACCTTGCCATCATACAAGGTGAATTTAGGTGCTACAAATCCATTTGGAAAATGATGAAAAGATATTTCAAGTGTAAGAGGGTTATGTAACACATCTTGTGAATATATAACACAAGGGAATTTTAGATCTTTTTTTCAATGTTTAGAATCTTTTCTTCTCAAGTTTTTAAAACTTGAAGGAATGATTGAACCATAGGTCAAGTGGAGTTAGATTAACTAGTTGAGTAGTAACAAAAGGGGATAAAAACATGTTTTGAGTAGTAATAGGCATTAAAATTGGTATTTATGTTGAAACAATAGGTAATTCTATAGTAGATGTATCAATAGTATTTTTAGGGAACAAAGGTTTAACACATAATCCACACCACCATTATATTTATTTAGTTGTAGTGTGTTCAATGGGAGAGACGTATCCACTAAAATTTTGGAATTTTAGATTCAAGTATAGTTTTTAAGACCTTATCAATATCTTTAGTATTTTTTATAATGTGGTCATGAAACAAGGAAATTGCATGCAATTGATCATGGTCTACTTGTTTAATTTAATTTGTTTCCTAATTTTCATTATCATAATCTTCTTCTATGATAACCCTATCAACATTTTTTTCATTGTCCATATGGGCATCATCATGATCGAAGGTATGAAATCCCTCATTGTTTTGATACATCTTGGATGGGTAGAGGGGAAGCTTGATATGTTCAATAAACACACCCCCCAATATAGGGCTATGCCTAGGTTTCATGTAAAATAGTAAAAATAATAAATATAAAATTATAACAATCTAAAACCCTAGCTAGTTAAAAACCCTATGAATCAAAAAAATTTACATTCACATATGTTAGGTTTCTCAAAATGTTTAACCTTGAAATGAAACATGGAGGTATGATTTTAATTTATATCTTAGGGTTAAAAATATATAAATGAAATGGCACAAGTGTGATAATCAGATCTATAATAGGCCAATTGAATGTTAAACTTAGATATAAGTATATGTAGAATTTATTATTTTGAGATAGTCTAAATATGGAAAGTATAATTAGGATAGATATAGAAATGACAAAGAAGATAAGTAATTATCTTGTTCTGATGCTAATGTAGTTATGGATCTAAAATATGCTAAAATTAGGTGGGAAGATCATTCTGAAATAGTTGTCAAATTCTCATTCTAGTGCCTCTAGTTATCTAGAAAGTTACATTAACCCTAGATATTTACATCAATGCTACTATCTAAGTCTAATAATAGTGTCTTGTATTAAATATCTAGTGAAATAGGAAACAACCACATAAATTCTTCTAAGTTTGGCTTTACCTTCACTCTGGTGTATTCAGATCTAGGTCATGGACTATCACTCCTTATGAAATGGTAAAACCCTAGATTTCCATCTTTAATGTGCCCTTGGGGAAAAATGGGTTAGTGGGAACATAATGTTGAGTTGGCCCTAATGAATCCAATATCAAAAGACACTACCTATATAGCTAATAATATAAAGAGGGCCTCAAACTAATGTAGTGATTTCCTATGGGTTGGCTTGTGTATGAATCATCTAATGTGTGTAAAGCAAGTACAATAGTGACATAACTTTTAACTTAGAAAATTGAGATTTTGGGATACTCCTTTAGTAATTTAGACCTGTAGATGTGCAGTCCCCATGATTAGTTTATAAATAGGAATAAATAGGGAAGGTTTTCTTAATTAAATTCTCTTTTAATGCTCTTTGCTATGATTTCTAAGATTTCATAGGTGTTATCTAGGTAAGGAATGAATGAGGGTTGATCTTGTATTTATCTCAATCCCTTTGGAGTAATAACTTACATTAAATAGCTTAAGTCAACCATTAGGATATGCTTCATTTTCAAATTGGATGACTTTAGGGCACATGACACTTGCATTAGGATAGGATAGTAATGTCGAGGCTACTATCTATCATAGATGTTAGTTTCTAGTGAGTAGTAAAATAGGTACATGATTATAACTTATAAAGGTGTAAGATAAATACATTCTAAATATTCAAGGCAAGATAGAGGAGATGTGAGGATTAAAAAATCAAGGAAAATGTAAAACTAAGAGTAATAGCCAAGGCCTAAGTTTTCCATGTGTATAATATTGAGGTGCTACATAATCAAAAAATATCATCTACATTTTGAAAAAATTAAACCCTTATCATAAATTTCTTACAAAACTTCATGTTTCTCTAATAGGTGGGCATGCAAACTTATTCAAAACTTATCATAAATTAAAATAACATTTGTATTGGAAATGGATAAAAAGAGAAGTAAAAAAATATGTGGCAAAATATATGGTGTGTCAAAAAAAAGGAGAAGATAATAAAGACTATAAGTCTATTACAACCTTTATCTATCCCTAACTAGAGGTGGGATGATTTCATTAGGAGGCTACTAAAATATGAATGGAAAAATGGCATCATAGTTTTTTTTATAGACTCATAAAATATGCCATTTTTTGGCATTATCGCATATATTTATATCAAGTACATTATCAATATAATTTATGAATACAATTCAAAAACTCCACTAGACCCCAAACATCATGATAGATGATCATGATCCTAGCTTTACTAGTAATTTTTTGACTAAATTATTCTGATGTTTTGGTACCCAATTGGCTCTTAGCTCATCTTATCATCCCCAATCTTATGGGAAAATTGAGGTGGTTAACAAGTGCCTATAGGGAAATATTTTCTATTTTAGCATATGAGAGATGGGTTTAATATATGACACTACCATAATGGTGGTACAACACTTATTTCCATAGATCATCCAAAATGTATCCATTTTTTGTAGTGTATGGGTATCATCTAGGATCCATCATCTCATCTTTAAGGGTCTAGCCAAAGGTTCAATAAATCAAATAACACATTCAAAACCAACATGAATTACTCTCTAGCCTAATAGAGACCTTAGAAATGATGTGTAACCAATGAAATAACAAGTTGAATAACACCAAAGATAAAGATGTTTCAATGTTGAATATTAGGTTTTTTACATATGCAACCATATACTAAAATCACATTAAAAAAATATAAGGATAATAATATTTTCCCTAAGTGTTATAACCCTTATCAAGTCTTTCAGAAGATTGAAAGTGCAGCATACAAATTGGAGTTACCTCACTCAAAAAAAATGCATGTGGTCTTCCATGTTTCCTACTTTAAGAAAGTCATTGGACAAATGGTTTCATCCCCAAAAAAGTTAATAGAGCTTGATGAGGAGGGAATAATTAGTTTGAAACCTAAGGGAGTAATTCAAATACATACTAAGAGTTTTCATATGAGGGTGATTACAAAGTATCTAGTCAAGTGGAATAATTTGGATCATGAATTAAAAAAAATGGGAGGATGAAGAATTCATAAAAAATATCCTATAATTATCAATAATGAATATAATGTTGGTTTTAATTGGAGGGGCATGCTATACACTTAACCTATGGCATGTATTGGAAATGTGTATCCAACTTATGGCTATCTTAACCTTTAATTAATTTATCATTTTTATATCTTCATATTAGTAGTATGGCCAATATATGTTGTTTTCATAACATAATTAAGGTATATATAGGAGGAAATGGTTAGTATTTTATTATTTTATTATTGTGTTGGTTTCCCCCTCAAAGTGTCTCATCATTTATTCATATACTCTACTCTATTTCAGTCATATTGTGAACTATTGTTGTGATTTTATTTTTTTATGAATTAATTTCATTACATTATACCAAAATTGAAATACTATGTGTTGATGATGTTATTTATAGTCCTCTTATAATTTTTTAACCATAAAATATAGATTGGGAGAATCTAGGGTTAAATGGCTAAAGATAGCCTAGGTGACAAGGGTGATAAACTATCTTTATAGTAGGCCAATTAATTACAAAATGCAGATAAACATATATTAAATTTATTATGCTAATAAATGCTAAGAATAGAAAGTAAAACTATGATAGATATTACAATGATAATGAACACAAAATACTTGATTGGTTTTTATGCTAATAAAAATATAATTTTAGAACATGAAAAAAGTAGACTAGATCTAGATTTTAGATCAATTGCCTAATTTTGGAAATTTTACCTTTGTAGCCACAAACACTTGCATCAACTTGGGATGGTTGTATTGATGTTAAAATCTAACTCAGATGTTGGTGTCTAGTATGGAATACCTATTGAAATTATATGTGACCACCTAGATGATTTTGGGTTCTATGTCACCTTCACTCGAGTGTATCCAAATCTGGGTCTTAGACTGTCTCTCCTTATCAAATAGTAAAACCTTAATTATTCATCTTCATAGTGGCTATGTGAAAATGGGTTAGTGGACACATGGTGTCAATCCACCTCAAATAATCCTATGTCAATGAGAAATTCCTACATATCCAATACACTAAAAAAATCCTTAAACTTAGGTAGTTCTCCCCAACATGTTGGCTTGTGTGTGAATCATGCAATGTTTGATAAACAATTTCAATAGTGACCTAGCTTGTAACTTAGAAAATGTGTCTTATAAAATTCTCCTTTAATACTTTATAACTATAGATGTGTTGTCCATATGAATTTTATGTAAATAGGATAAAATAGGGAAGATTTTCTCACTTGAGTGCTTGATTGAATGCTTTTGATAAGTGGCCTTGTGAGTAGGTAAGAAGTTATTAGGTATATGATAGGTCTTTGCTAGGTGAGGAATGAATGACAGTTGATCCTATATGTATACCAATACATTTGGATAATATCTCACATTAAAACACATAAGCCAACCACAATAATACATTTTTTTTATAATTTGGATGACTTTAGGGAACTAGACACATACGTCAAAATATGACACTTGCATCAACATAGGTGTATGACCTGGACACAAGTGTCTAAGAATTAGAAAAGTAGGCATAGGTCCAAAACTCACACAAATGGAATACAAGCAATTTTATAGTATTATAGGAAAGATATAAGGCCTAATTCATTAGAATGGCATTCATTGGACTGAAAGATAAGAAATTAGGCATAGATAGAGTGTATGCAAGCCTTTTGGCATTGAGAATGGTCTAGAAGTTGAAGGTACATCCATGATATATATTTTTCAAGTGTACAAGTTTGAGGTACTATATAATTTATAAATAGTATCTACATTTACCCCATTTAATATAGTAATGAAATTACTATTTTAAAGGAGAATAAATGTGCACCCATGTGTTGTAAATTATAAATTCAAGAGAGGTTAATCAATCTGTTAGTGAACAAAATCAAAACAAACTTGAATAACTAGCATCTCAAGCCTAATTCCTAGGTTAAGATATGTTGAAAACAAGAAATTAATGTAAATTAGAAAGAAAAAAATATATTTATACCTCCTTGTTAAGTATAGCTAATGAGAAGAGGGGTGAATCATTTGTATTAAAATATCTCTCCAATTTCCCTTAAGATTCATGAAGCATTCATTCACTTACATACATTAGTTAATGCATACACAAGCATCTATAAAAACAAAAAATATAAGTACATGGGATATATGTGGGAAACAATATATGGAAATAAAACCCACTAATGCATAACTTGTAAAACTAACCTATAAGACATGAATCAACCTTTTAGTGAGGCACCAACCCTTCACTAGTCAAGCACCAACTCAATTAGTGATTTAGCAAGCTCTAATCTAAAAGGAGGCTAAAACCCCTAGGAAACCAAGAACCAACTCAGCCACCTTAAATCTCTGATCACCCTTGGACACATGTTTGTTATTCAACTAATTATGACCTCATTTGTTTTCTCTTCTCACACTTCTTTCTTATTCAAACAACATATTAGACCTTCTCACTTAATTAGCCCTTTCCTTGGCAAAATTAGGTCAAATGACCTTTTTCAACACCCATATAAATATATTTATATAATCTTGCATATTTATCATATATTTATGATTCTTTTTAATCCATTAAACTATTATTTAAAACTCTATATCCTTCGCTCACTGGCCCAAATATTCTAACTGGTCAAAATAGGCTTATTAGGCCTTAAATTTATATTTGATTATTTATCACACCCATATTGGTTAGCCAAGGAAATCACCATAATTTTATTATAATTTAAATATATCACTAAAAATATTTCACAATTTAAACAAACATTACCTAGGTCAGTCATTACCCTTAAGGACTAAAACCACCATTAGGCCAATAGAGACCTAATGCATTAGGCCTTCTCTAAGTACACATTTCACTTAGACCTCCTTGGAAGACTTTGATATTTCACCAATGGATTAAAAACTTCACATGTCACATTATTATACCTTTTATAATATCCTCTTATTTCTCCAACACCATTTGGCTCTTTTCACTTCTTGAACCACCCAATTAGGTCTACTCACCATTAGGCCTTCTCACTGGGAGAAAGTTTGTCTTGAAAATTTGAACCATATACATAATTTTTCCATATAATCAACACATAAAATAATATTTATAATATGTTTATGACTTAAAATAATTCCATATATGCTCTAGTATTCACTATACAGACCAAAAGGCCTCAAGAGCACTCACAAAAGGCTTACTTAGAACCACCAAACACTGTCAACAAACAATCAAAAACATTTGACTTTCCATAATTTAAATAGGACTTAAAATGAATATAAATACATTAATATGATCTTATTATAACTTTATAACACCTTAAATATCATTTTAACCTTAACCTTAGTGAATAATGACTCAGAAACATCAGTTTCATATACACATAGAAAATTGTCTATAGCACCAAAAACATAGTCAGGAAAATCAAGTCATAGAACACTTGTGGAATTTTTTTTGTGGTATTAAAATGGGATTAAATTAAGCTTTAACATCCTTATATAATATATTAAAATATATAATTCATGTTTATATATCAACATTGGTCTTTCAGACCAATTCCACAACTTCACTCTACACAGACTTCACTATTTTAGATAGATTAGTTTGATGACAAATTTTTGATTAAATATATGCATCATCAAAAATTATAAACTAAAGGGTTATGAATAATAGGTATTTAAAAATTAACCCATGCATTATTATCCATCCCTATTCCTCTTAAACAAATCCCTAATCTCATTCTCATTCACACCTAGTTTTCTCATTATTTTGCTCATTAGGCCTATTTAGAGATAGGCCAACTTCCATGACCATTTTAGAAAAAATTTGGACCAAAACCTACTCATAAAATTTCATGAGAAGGAAATATAATTATTACACATCATGATCCTCCATTTTCATGCTTTGACTTGGTCAACCCTACTCTTTACATCAAAATTCCTATAAACAAGGGGTTTCGTGTAGCTTCTACTCACTGTCATGATAAACCAAAACCACCTAGAAAACTTGAAGAGTAATTTATATGTTAAAAACATAAAAATAGGTAAATATTAACATTATAGTCCATAAACAAAAATATATTTCTTATCAAGTCATTATAAGGGTTTTGAGAGGGTTTTGACTAGTTTCCCTTATTAGCAATTATACATAAAAGATTGCCCTTAAACTCCAAAACCAATGGTAGGAAAATAAATATAGATAAATTACATAACTTAAATGAATTTATTGTTATATCATGTAAATTTTTCACATGGAAATGAGCATAATAATTTTCTTCTCAGGTCTGCAACACCCCATTTTGTGCACATAAAGGAACTTATCACCAATTTTCATGCTTTTTTCTTTGAGAAATAATCTCAAATTTTGTCAAAATACTTAAAATAACCTATCATAACTCTTTCAATGTTCTTAATATATCTGGTACCTTGTAAAAATATCTTTACCCCTCATTATGCCACTATTAGTTACTTTGTATATTGGGCCTTATAATGCCAGTCATACTTAGACTATGATCATGCCTTGAAACCTCTTGAAATAAATTAAAAACCTCATTAACATGTCAAATAAACTCATACCATGTTAAAATTATGCTAATATTCTCCACATAAGACTCACATTTTTGTTCTTGATAAGCTACCAAGTCTATGCCTTCTTATTAGGTCCTCATGTAATGATTAAGCCTTAAAACTAGACCTTAAAACTCATTTGTAGGATTATTTATCTCTTGTTCATTGTTATCATATATTATAAATCTTTATCATTCCTATAATAATCCAAATTAAAAAAATTTACCATTCATACACCTCTTAGAACTAGACCAAGCTACTCAAGATACATAGTATTCAGATTTTGGACACACAAACAAGCTAACTCTTAATGATCTCATTTCTTCAAACATGATTCTCTGAAGGCAAAGGTACTCTCAAAATTATTATGAGCTTTGTCACATCAAAAACTTGTACCAAAACCTTATATAGAATACAAGGACTTGTTAACCCATATGGCTACCTTGTATGCTCCTCAGTACTTAGAGCTCAATCAAGATGCTTCCCTTGTATCTTGAACATGATCTTGACATGTCATCAATCCTAAAAAAATACTAGGTTGCCTTAAAATTTTCCCTTAATAGAGAGACAAAACTTATTTGTTATAGATCACTTCACCAAGTATGACATCAATTTTGACTTTTGAAATGAAGGACATTCAACTTAACTTTGACATCAATGACAACATTAATGCCTTAATACTAACACTAGGAACATACCTAAACAATCTCCCCTTTTTCATTTATGTAAAACACTCTTAATCATAGTATATCATTTTCTTTACTTCAAACTTGATCTTATTTAATACTTTATATTTAAATAGGAACTTCTCCCCTGTTGATGTTAGAGACAAAGGTTCATCTTCTTGGTAGCTATTTGATCCTTGAACCCGGGGTAACATACCTTGTCTCTCAAACAAACTCATCAATTCTTTCTATCATAAACAATAGTACATACTAGGATCACATACTTACTCATGAGGCATGATTGGTTCCCTTATCTCCATGAGAATTTAAGACATTTTCAAAACTATGACTTGTTTTGATTAAGTTATCATACAAACGTTTTGTGACTTGTTTATTATGATCACACCTATAGTATACTTCTTGATTGAACCTTTAATATGAAGGTTACCTAAGACCATAAAACTCACCTATGATGGAACATCCTTCATTCTTATTTCTTACTAAGTGAGTGCCTCCATAAAGCCTAATGGATTTACCTCTAATCTAGAGAACTAGAACAACATAAACTCAAGTTATTCCTAGATCTCCATGACCTTACTAGACTGATCTTTCTTCATGATCCTTTTAGGTTTGAGTAACCATTTTGACTTGTCTTCTATAATCTATATTTGAACACCATTCTAATTTGATCTATTTAATTTGACTTCTTCATTCACAATCTAGGATAATAGGGAGAATTCTTGGCATTCCTTTTTACCTTGATTATGCTCCACCATGGCAAATAGTCCACTTGAACTTGTAGACTGGTCATCAACCTTAGCTATCTTGGGCTTCTACTTAATTTCTTGTATTCAAGAAGACTCAAATTTCTTATTTTGTCTTGAGAAATCATGCTTATATTATTTTGAAATATGACCAATCTTATGAAAATTGAAAAATATTATCCTCTAGATGAAAACATACCATAAACCATACCTATTGGCTGATGGTTCTCCTCATAGTTACCTACATATTCATTCTTAAAAAGCCTTTTGCAATGCCTTGATTTATGACCAAATTGGTTACATTAATAAAAATATCCATTGAAAGGATTATCATACCTTATGTTATTAGATTTTTTGATAGTATTGTCCTTTGTTCTATCAACATCCCCATTATTTGGTTGATCTTTAACCTTTTTGATCACGTTAGTGTCCTTCTCTTGATCTCTAATGAAGCCAAGGCCTATTTTGTCATTAGCAGTTTTTTGACTACTCAAAATATTATCTAGATCATTGGTACTCTTTTCAAACCTCACAAAGGACTTGACCTTATTTGATACTTGTTTCAATTCATTTCTCAAGGAGTTCACTTTAGCTACATACCTTACACATTCTTATTCTTTTTCCTCTAGGCCTATAGTCATAATTTCAAGTGAACTCTCCATTTGTTTGAATATTTCCTCTTATTCTTTGGAGTTGTTGCTTAGTTTAGCTTAAAAAAATATGATTGTATCTTCATAAATTTGATAATATATCTCATCACCCTATTCTTCTTCTTTACCATCTTCATTTATTCTAGAGTATTCATCAAATTAGCCTCAAAATCCACCTCATCTCCTTCTTCATCTAAATCACCAATAACACCTCCAATTCATATGGATTCCTCTAGATTTGAGTAACTTATTTATTCATCCATGAAGACAACCTCATTAACATTAGGACCATCACCTTAATTATCACTCTTTGAATCAATTCTCTCACTCTCATTAAATGAGTTGTAATCTTCCTTGGTGTAAAGACTTCTTTTATTTTTGAAGAACTTTTTCTTGTTATCATACATTCTAAAGTTTTTATTTCTCTTATCAGACTTATAAATCATCATGATCTAAATCATCCTTTGTCTTATGATTATGATGAATTTTTTTTGCAAAGTTTCCAATCTCTCCACAATTGAAACATTTAAAATGTAACTTGCCCTTGTATTTTCCTGGACCTATCTTTAAATTTCTCGTAAACATAGTTATCAACTCATCATCATCAATATAAAACTCATCATTATCTTTTACTTGGTTACCTTATGACTTATTATCTTTTGGATTCTTTTCTACATTGAATGTAGCTTCTTTATTTATAGATCTTACTTCACTTGTCCTCATTTCATAGGTTGTTAGGATTCCATGAAGTCCATCCATCTCTAACTTGTCTAGATATTTCATTTATTTAATAGAACATACCTTAGAATCAAATTTTGGAGTTAGATACCTTAAACCATTTTTAAAAATATTATTTTCTTTAAATTATTCTCCTAGACCTCTTATGATGTTGACCACTTCATCAACCCTCAACAAGTAAGCTGCAATGGTCTCATCTTCATTCATCTTTAGAATTTACAATTATCTTATATGGGTTTGTAACTTGGCCAATTTGACATTAGATTCTCCCTCATGAATATTTTAAAACTTATCCCACATTTATTTGGAATATATATAGTGAATTAACTTTACAAGTTATACCTATGCTAGTCCACAAATAATACCATTCATTACTTGTCACTAGCCTTTTTACATGTTGCATCTATAGGAGGAATAGGGGGTGTAGTATACCCATCTAAAAATATTTGAAAAACATAATTACCTTAAAAAATTAGATTTTTCCTCATCCTAACACTCCAAAAGTCACAATTTTATCTATTAAATAACATAGCTTTGCTTGTAGAAAACCCACCTTGTGTTTGACTAGCCATCTTAGCTTGTTTAGAATCTCATTTAGGTTGTAAGACCTCCTTTAAAAGACATTATCTTATACCAAATATTGAAATTATAAATAATTATGGGGGTTAAATCATTTTTGTTAAAATATATCTCCAATTTCACTTAAGATTCATAAAGCATTAATTCACTTACATACATTAGTTAATGCATACACAAGCATTGATGAAAGCAAACAATATAAGGGCATGAGATATATGTGGGAAAACCTATAGGGGAAGAAAAACCACTAATTAAAAACTTTTAATACAATATTATAAGTAATAAATCAACATTTTAGTGATGAACTAATCCCATAATGAGAACCAACCCCTCACTAATCAAACACCAGCTCAACTAGTGCTTTAACAAGCTTTAACCTGGAAGAAGGCTACAACCCCTTAGAAAACCAAGCACCAAATAATCTACCTTGAATATTTTATCACCCTTGGACACCTATTTATTATTAAACTAATGATGACCTCACTTTTTTTCTCTTCTCACACTTATTTCTTACTCAAATATCCTATTAGACCTTCTCACTTTATTAGCCCCGTCCTTTGTAAAATTAGGTCAAATGACCTTACTCAACACCTATAGAAAAATACCTATATGCTAATGTAATATTCATCATATATTTATTATGATATTAAATCCATTAACCTATTATTGAAAACTCTATATCCTTCACTCAGTAGCTCAAATATTCTAATTGGTCAAAATAGGCTTATTAGGCCTTGACTTTATACTTGATTCTTTATAATACCCATCTTAGTCTACCAAGGACCTCATAATACTTATATTACAATTTAAATATATCACTAAACATATTTAAAAGCTTAACAAAAATTAAATATATTGGTTATTACCCTTAAGGGCTAAAACCACCATTATGCCTAATAGAGACCTAATGCAATTAGGCCTTCTCTAAGTACATGTTTCACTTAGACCTCCTTGAAACACTTTGATCCTTCACCAATAGATTAAAAAATTCAAATTTCACTTGAATATAAATTTTATAATCTCCTCTTATTTCCCCAACACCATTTGTCTTTTTTCACTTCTTGAACCACCCAATTAGGTCTACTCGCATTTAGACCTTCTCACTACTAGAAAGTCTATCTTGTAAATTTGAACCATATACACAACTTTGACACATAACCCAAACATAAAATAATATATATAGGATATTTATGACTTAAAATACATACCCAAATTCTCTAATATTCACTATACATGCCAAAAGGCCTCTAGAACACTCTTACAAAAGGCTTACTCAAAACCACCAAATATTATCAACAAATAGTCAAAAACATTTGACTCTCCATACTTGAATAGGAACTTATAATGAAGATAAATATATTAAAATGATCCTATGATAATTTTATAACACATTAAATATAATTTTAACCTTCAAATTTATTAAAAATGACTCAAAAACATCATTTTTACATACACAAAAAATTGCTTGTAGCACCAAAAACATAGTCAAGAAAATCAAGTCATAGAACACATGTGAAAACATTTCTGTAATATTCCAATGGGATTTCATGAACCTTAAACATGATTAGATCATATATGAAAATATATATTTCATGGTTATATATCAACATTGGTATTTTATACCAATTTCACAACTTCACTCTACACAGACTTTATTATTTTAGAAAAACCAATTTGATGACAAATTTTTGCTTAAGTATAAGCATCATCACCACTTATACACCAATGGGATAGGAGGAATAGGTATTTAATAATCAAACCATTCATTATGATCCATACCTAATCCTCTTCAACTAATCCCTAATCTCATTCTCATTCTAGCCTAGTTTAATCATTATTTTTCTCATTAGGCATGTTTAACAATAGGCTAACTTCCATGACTGATATAACACATTTTTTGTCTGCAACATACTAAAAAATTTCATGGGAGTAAACTATAAGTATTAAACATCATCCTCAATTTATATGAAATCATAAATATATCATGTATATAAATCAATCCTAACTCAGATAATATAGATCATACCATACACTTCTGATTGGGGACACATTTGTTATGCAAGAACATGACCAATATGGGGATCTATGAGACCCAATTAGGGGATCTCTTATCATAATATACTATGAAATGGAGGGTTATAAATCCACCAGTTAAGAACAATCATGTAATAACCATAAGGGAGTCCTATGTTTTGATATCTCACTAAACTAATAACAAGTAAAGTAAATCTAATCTAGTGTTCACCAAAGCTTGTGGCACAAAGTGGAGGTTAGAAATAATAAAATAAACATGCATAACAGACATATACTCATGTCAATGTATATGTAATCCTAATTCATGGAAGATAAGTACAAATGCATATCTATCTACTCTTACAAAGGAGGAACAAAGTTAAGAATACTTACCTTTGAAGACAAACTCACTGAGTCCCAATCTCTCCTTTGGCCAAGGTGCTTTGCAAGAGGTTGATATGGTATGTAAGGATAACAAGGATAAATCAGATCAAAACTACATAACCTATCAATTCATCTAAAAGACTTATCCACCAGATAATATTTGTATCTCCAAATAAAATATGAAAGCTAAGCTTGGTCCTCAAGTAGAATGGTCAATAAGCAGACACACAATAGGTATTACTTATTCTTTTCTTCTCTAAATAATGGTGAAATGAAATTGTATATATAGGCATATTTGACCCTAAACCCTTGTAAAAACCCTAGTAGATAGGGTTAACCCAGTCAACCTAGTATAATTTTGAATAATTATTCACTAGGTGATGAGCTAGGTTGGCCAAAGGCTAAACTAGTTCCCAAGTAAGAATTACCCAAAACTATACAGGGTCGACCTAGTCAACCTAGTATAGTTGACTGATAAAAGGGGATTTAGGTGAGGAATAGGAGGATAAAATTTATAAAATGACTAAAAAGGATACAATAGATAATAAAAATCTTAGGGATAATGTTTTTAGGAGATAAGTGTGTAGATAATAAGTGGTAAAAGGGACAACAATCTTGCAAAGCACCAATGGTCTACCCACCCCTTTCTTGGTGTACCCATTAAGGCATGTACTCAAAGAGATTGAGACTCAATTTGTTCTTGAAAGATATAAAATGATAGTAAGTGATAAAATTTTGAAAATATTATGTGTATACATATGTCACACTCGAAGCTCATCACGTGTCATGTGAGTGCAACACAGGATGGTGCTTCGGGAATAGAACATGATAACACATAAAACTAATTCTAAGTAAAGTGAAGTAAGCATAAAATAAGATAAATTAATGATATAATTAAAAAAAACACCTTTACTTACCTTAGTGTTATAGATAAAGGAGACTACAAGAAAAGTAAAGGTGTCCAATGTGAAGAACATTAGGCAAACATGTAGAAGTTAGTGCAAAAAATAGCCAAAAATCAAAAAAATTGGAAGATAGGCATATAGTAGTGAAAAATATTCTCTACATCATCAATATTATAGAACATTTTATTATTTTAAAAATGAATTAGTCAAAACAAAGATATAAGAAAAACAAGGAATTTGATGAAAAATATTTGAAAGACTAAGATTTTTGAAAAGTAAATTTAAATAATGTCAAAGGGAAGTAATTTGGTATTTTCCACTTGTGAAAGAGAGAAAAAGAGATCCAAAAGACCAAATGAGCTAGGATGGTAAGGAGATGACAAGCTAGATGAGAGAGACTCCAAGAGGTAGCAACAGGTGCACTACATGTAGGCAACCAAGAATCTCAAGCTAGTTTTTGAATATTATATTACAATTAAGTATATTTTAGAAATTTAAAATTTAATGCATTTCTAAACATCAAAATGAACACAAAATAGATAATAAAGGTTGCAAAAACCATTTATGGAAATGGGTTTGAAGGGTTAGGGGAAATAACTACTAGAAAACATTTATTTTGTAAAATGTAATGGGTTGGTAGGTAAAAACAACTAGGTCAATCTAGTCAACCTAATAGGCTAAAAATTGGTAAAATCCATATTTCCAACCTAGTAGGTATGTGCTAACATAGTTTGCTTTCTATAATATCAACCTAGTATATTATTGTTGACTTGGTATAAAGAGTCATTGTGACAACTCAACACTAAGAGGGAAAAGATAGAGGGGTTGACTTAGTTTGTGAAGTCAACAAGTTAAAAATAGGAAAAAAATTGTTCAAACTAATTTTTGACCAAGGGACCAAAATAGTACATAAATGTGTGTAATAGTCCAAAAGAGTGTTATAATGGCCCAGAATGACTGACTAAGGGCTAGAAGGGCTGAGTAGGCTAACAATATGTCAAATTGATGAAAATGACTAGATTAAAGTAATCTAAGCTTATTTTTAGTTTAAAATTTGAAAAAAAAGTATTTTGATTATACATGACATGGGGGATCTAATACATATATTATTATTTTATGGTTTTAGGGGCATCCTAGATTTTGGTGGTTAGTGGATGCATCATGGCTCACAGACTTATTGAAGCACTTGTCTATTGAGGATAGATCTAGATTGATCTCATTAGGCCTAGGAGGCATAGTAGACATGCATAAGATACCACTTATTTTATATTTATTAGTCATGTTCTTGGGAGCCTAGGAATTATTGGCCAAAATTAGCCTACATACAAAGCTTTTGCTAGTATAGCCTAAATATCTTCATCTATAGCCATGGTTTGAGGATCAAGGGAAGGAATTACTCCTTTTAGGGTTTTGGCCCATTTAAGTTTTCTTAATGAGTGTAACTAGATAGGAAACTAATAAAGGAATTAATTTTCACATATAGGATAATGATATAGTTCATAATTAGTGACCTTCAAAGGTCTAAAATCAGTCATGATCTACCTAGTTCATTCGAGCAAAAGAGTTTGCAAGTTCTATTTTGAGTGAATTACTTAAAAAATGATCTAGTAATGTGAGACATGTTAGGAAATGTCAAATTAAATCTACAGTAAATAGCCATTTGGATTCAAAAATATTCAATAAAATATATATAAAATGTAGAGTTTCCAAGTTGCATGATCTTAGAATCCAAGATCAAGGATCAATGGCACATGGGTGATCTCATCGAGTCAATAAGTCAAAGGTTCCATAGATCAAGATAGATGGTGCATATTCTTACATATAAATTTAGATCGATAATCCATGTTGAAGACTAGGTCAATAGGTCAAAAAATATCTATGACATGCATTCAATCATGCATCAAAGATCTAATGGTGAGTACAAGGTCAAAAGGTTAGAGGATCCTAAAGATGAACATGATGGTGTCATGTGTCATGATCATGATGAATTAATAGATCAAAAATTCACATTTGATCATACAAATCAAATATCAATGGTACACATTCAAACATGTTGAGGAGATTGATAGTGCACATAAGGTCAAAAATTCAATCAGCCTAAATTATATGCAAAGATGCCACATGACATAAGCATATTCAATAGATGGAGACTGATAACAGGCTTCATAAAAGACATGTGGGGCTACCATGTGGCATAATATAAAGAGCCATCATAGATCAATTATCGATGATGAAGGTCAAATCCAAGAGACTCCCAAAGAGATTAATGGAGCAAATTTGGTCAAATCTTTAGAGGGCATAGGATGAGGACACATGTCTAAGGTGATATCAGTCAAGTTCTAAAATGAAATAAGAAGCCCAAGGAAATTTCATAAATGTAGACATGTTAGATCAAAATATTTTTCCACCTAAGAAGGTAAATTTATAAATGCAAGATCAAACTATGATCTGGGTCACCAAAGAAAACACTAAAAAATCATAGGATGCCATTAAAGCTCAGTTAGACCTCTCAAAAACCCTTAGATGAAGTTATGTGTCTTGTTCATAATTATGAGACTAAATATCTTTATTGATCTTTATTGACATTATAAATATATAAAAACCAATAAATGGAATTGGTTTTCATCTATATTAGACCTATGTCCAGGGTTTGAAGTAGGGGTAGAGTTGTGATTATAAAAGGAGTGGTAGGTACATGCAACTACTTAAAATAGACATATTCATGGCTCAATGAAGTCCATGGATATGAGGATTTTGTATTTATAACGAAGGCAAGTGGAAGATGGTGTAAAAATACAAGAGAGAGATTTGGTGGTTGGAGATCATAGGTGGAACATTAAATGAATTTTCAGAGTCTTTAGAGGCTCTTCCTTCTTAGTAGATCATGACTCATCATCCTCAACAACAAATTTTTATCTTCTATTATGTTTCTCATCCAATGAGATAACTTGAAGACTATTTTGAGCTAATGAAGGTTAATTTTATAAGGAAGGATTAGTCCTAATTGATCCAAATATGGTTGAGAATTCATAGAATGTGGTTATAGCTCTTTTATTCAATTTTGTCTTCTCATTGTGATCTAGGAATTTAACTTAAAGGAGGAGGTTTGTAAAGAATTAGTCTCAAAAATAATGAAAAATGAACTCACTGACAACCTAACATCTTTTAGGCCTGATCATGGGGGGAGCATAATGAATAAACTAAATGAGAATTCAACAAAACATGGAAGGAAATGAGAAATATAAACATAAAAACACAAATTCCTTACCAAATCCTTGATAGATCCAAATGGTAATTTGATAAGCTTACTCAATTTATGCATAATAACTCTTCATCAATGACATGTGGCTAACATCATCTCCTCTATGCACCATTTTTGAATGCTTATCTTGATTGATGGCTTGATAGCTTTGACTCAATTTTGCCATTATAACACTAGGCTTTTAGCTTCATGAATATATTCCTACATTATAACTCTAATTTGATTGAGATCTCTAAATGAAGAGATCTAGGCTTGTTTTATAGCCTTTCAAATCTATTAGAATGGGTTAAATATGACCATAGTTGAGTTTATTAACTTTGGTTGAGTTTGTCATATTCCTAAAATATTCTTTTAGATATTTTCCAAAAGTGACAACTCACAAAGGTAATGAGTGTGTTCTAGGATGTTCTAAGATGCTCTTGAATTTCCTTTTTAGTAATTGATTTAATTGATTTATTAGCTCATGGGTGAACTCAATTAGGATTTGAATTTGATTTAACTTTATAATTGATTTTGATTAGGGTGTGAAATTTAATTAATTAATTTTAGGCATTTGGTCATTTGTTTGATTTTGATTAATTCAATGTGTGTACTTGCCTTGTTTAATTGATTTAATAAGACAAATTGATTTAATGCAAGGTTATAAAGCCAAATTCAAGACTAATAGAAATTCTTAGGTTAAATGTTTGATGATTAGTAAGAATTGGTCTAATAGTCTAATTCAAAGCCATTGGTGGCCAAATTTACATGTCTACATTTTGCCCCTATTTGGGAAGATGTTGCAAGCTATAAGCATAGTAACATCTTTTCAAAGAATAAAATGGTTCTTTATGATTATGACTATAATGGTAATGATTAAACTTTAGTTTCCCCCTCTAAGGAATGAGTAGGTTGACAAATGGTCCCTTGAAAGAAAAAAGCAAAATGAGAGGACCAAATAAATGAATACAATGGAGTGATAACATAATGATTTGTCAAAAATGGGCAAAATCGTTGAGAAATGCAATTGAGATGGTGTACAATGGTTTTACAAAAGGTAGTTATAAGCATTGTACCCTAATAGTGGCAACATGGTATGATAACACAATGATTTTCCCCAGTAGGTGATATAATCATTGAGAAAATGGAGCTACCCTAGTTAAGATAGATAAATAATAAAGGAAATTGGTGATAACACAATGATTTACCCCATCAGGTGATATAATCATTGAGAATGCATGTGGGATGGTGTATAGTGTTTATACAATATACCCCGATTATGAAAAACATGATTGACGGTTAATGAGTGATAACTAGATATAGAGGATAAATATGAATTGTGACAACTTTATAGTAGGGAGATGCTCATCTAGACTAACAAAGGTTGGAATTCTTTCATTACTTAATTAATCTATTTGGGATATGGTTGGGATTATTACTGATGTCAGTGTTAAAGAGATGGTGATGTTGCATTAATTTTGTAAACCTCTCAAAGCTAATTTTTGTTGTAGCATTTGATGGTAGGCAGCATGATAGAACATCATGGGGGCTTGGCCAAAATATGTATAAAGAGTCACTCTTGATATCTGATACTCAATGGAAAATAATTGCATCGATGATAAAACCATGATGATGATGATGTAGACATTTGAATATGGATAGATTCAAGAATAATGTGCAAGGAATCACCCAATTAACACACAGACTAAATCAAGGCCATAGTCTTAAAAGTAAACAAATAAGAACACAAATAAATAAACAAAATAAAGAAACAAAGAAACAAATAATCATTAGTCATAATGTTAGTATAAGTAACATGATGAACATTGCCCCTAGAAACTAGGTGATAAATAAAAAAATAAACAAGATGGGGGAATAAAAGAAAAGGAAGGGGGTGGTTGAGCTATCTCCATATACACTAGGTAAGTGGACACTATCTACATAGTTCCATGGATATATGATCCAACAAAACTTCAAGTCAAATGTACTTCTCCCTAGAAATGGGAAGAAAATGATGATTGATAGAAGGCATGATAGATGTGATAAAAGAATAGGGATAAAATCAAAAAATGATGATAGCATAGGATAAAAGGCCAAAAAGTATGGGGAAATTAAATAACAAGTGATTTTTTTGTGAATTAGTGAGGTTTCCCAAGATCCTTAAGGCAAAGAAGTGGTCAATGTTTTTTTAGTTTTTATAAGTGATTTTCAAATGTTTTTGGAACTTTTGAAGCATCTCAACTTAATCAAGAATGATGAGACACTAAAATAGTCAAAGCTCACAAAATGGTGAGAGCATTTATAACTTGAAATGATGCTCGTAAAATGATGAGAACATCGGATAAAAGGTTAAAAAGGATAGGGAAACTAAAGAAAAAGTGATTTGTTTATGACTTAGTGAGGGTTCCCATAATCTTTAAGGCAAAGAAGTGGTCAATGTTTTTGGTTTTTTATAATGATTTTACAAATGTTTTCATAATTTTTGAAGCATCTCAACTCAATCAAGAATGACAAAACACTAAAATGGTCCAAGCTCATAAAATGGCAAGAGCGTTATAACTTTAAATGATGCTCATAAAATGGTGAGAGCGTGGCTGAAGGGGGATTGAGATGACCTCAACGTGAATCAAATACAACCCATATAGTCCCAAAATGGCTTTAGTTCATAGTATTTCACCTCATAGTAGAGTAATTTGACTAGTGTAGTAGCCAATTCAAACAAAATAGGCATAGTTGGTATGATGAAGTAGTACAACATAGGAATGGCTAGGTGATATGTCAAGGCACACTATACAAATGTTGTCCCTAGTTTGCCTATAGGTTTTTATAACTAAGATACAATTAATAGACCAATGATATCAATTTTCCCCAGCAAGTGATAATAATTAGTATTAAGATCGATGAACACTGATCTACCCCAACAGGCGATATAATTAGGCTCACATAAACAAAATTGATAAGGGAATAATAAATGAAGGATGAAACTACCAAAACTTTTGTCATACTACTCCAAAATACTACCTCTATCTGAAATGCCTGAAATAACTATTTAAACTGATTTGATTATGTATGCTAAAAATGTGAAACCAATAGATGAACCAAGGTAAAATAGGCTAGGTTGATAAGATTTAAAACATGTTTGGTTGAGTAGGAATGGAATGGCTAGATATTTTGGTTGGAATGTCAAAATGAGAAGATGGTAGAAAAAATAGTTTGATAATGGTATAAATAAGAATATTGATAATATGGTACAACATGAAATGGTCCTTATAAATAATACTTCAAGTTACTCAAGCATAGTATCGCTTGAGATGAATAATGTTCATCAGCTCATCATGTTTATTTTCATTTGGTATGACAAGCTTGTATGCTCTAGCACCATAGTATACAGTGATGATGAAAGGACCTACCCAATTGGGTTTGAACTTTCCTTTATGCTTCTTTTTGGCTATGGTATTCTTTTGGTTTTCTTTTAGGATAAGATCACTAAGTTCAAATGTTTTATGTTTTACATAACAATTGTATTGACCCTAAAATTAGTTATGATAGGCCTACAAATTGTTCATAGCATCCATGCACTTCTCATTAAGTAAATATAGCTCTTGCAAGCAAGCTACTTGATAGTATTTATCATCAAGATTATGCTTGAAAGATATGCATGATGAAGAAAACTTGACCTCAATGGGAAGTATGGTTTCAGTGCCATAAACAAGTGAGTATAGAGTGGCTCCTATGGGTGTGCAATGATTGGTATGATATGTCAAAAGGGTATAGAATATATAGATGTGCCAATCATAAGTGGCATCATTGACAATCTTTTTGAGAATATTGATAATGGTTTTGCTTGATGCTTTAGCTTGGCCATTACCTTAAGGGTAATACATCGTTGCAAAGTGTTGTGTGATCTTATATTCAACACATAGATTTTTGACATCCTTATTCTTAAATGATCCTCCATTATCAGATATAATAATAGAAGGGATACTATAGTAGTAGATGAGATGGTTAAAGATGAATTTTTAAATTTTCTTTCCAGTCATGTAAGTGTAGGGTATAGCTTCAACCCACTTAGTGAAATATTTAGTGGCAATGAGAATGTGTTTATGTCCATCTGATGAGGTGGGGTTTATCTTCCCAATGAGTTCAAGGCCCCATGTATAAAATGGCCATGGTGTCAGCATTAGTTTGAAGGTCTTAGTGGGTGCATGAATCAAATTAGCATGTCATTGACACTTATCACATATTTTGAGATATGCAGTTGCATCTATGTCTATTGTCAACCAATAGTAACTAGTATGTAAGATATTTTTGGATAGGATTTCTCCATTTATGTGGGCTCCACATACTCCTTTATGAACTTACTGTAGCACTAGTATATATTATATTAAAGGTAAACAACAAAGCATAGTTCCATCAAAACTATGGTGGTATAGGGTTGGTTTGAGTAGGGTGTAACATTGGGCATTATGGATGAAAGATTTGGTTTATTTCTAGGATAAGTATGGTGGGAGGATTTGCTCATAGAAATAGGCATATAGGTTTGAGTACCAATTAGAGATGGGACCAATAATATCACATATTATTATAATAGTTGAAGGTTCATGAGATGGTGCTATTAGATTTTCTACAAAAAACTAATACTCGCTAGTTGTGTCTGTATGATGAATCAATGACCTAATGGTAGTCATGACATCTAATATTTTGTTGCTCACTCTTGGTATATGCTCAAATTGAATGTTGGTAGTTTGTTTCTTCAGAGTATCAACCATTACCTTGTATGGAACTATCTTGTCATATTTAGTTTAGAAGTGGTCTATATCTTGATTGTTGATTAACTAAGAATCACCATAAACTATTAGATGACATATGTTCCATTTTACCACTTGTCAAAGCCCTATGATGAGTGATTCATATTCAACCATGTTATTGGTACAAGGAAAATCTAATTCTGAATGACTTGGAGATTAGATCCCCCTGAGGCATCATGCATAAAAGGCATACCCCTAATCTATGTGCAAGGAATGATCCATCAAAATATAGCTTCCAAGACTAATGATTAATAGGTGTTTCAATGATGGTCATGATGGATTCATCAAGAAATTGTAATGTTAAGAGGTGCTTTAACAAGCTGAACTATGAGAACTTACCCCTTGATTGCTTTCTAGTTTGCATACTCTATCTCAAACTCACTAAGTATCATGATCCATTTAGTCATACAGCCTTGCAAAGTTATTTTTGATAGTAGATACTTAAGCAAATCTACTTTGGAAATAACCATGGTCTTATTGTTCAACATGTAGTGGTGTAGTTTTTGAGCTACAAAGACCATATTGAGATAAGTTTTTTCAATGGACGTATAGTTGTGCTCATATGAAACTAGTGTATAGCTTAGATAGTATACTACATGCTCTTTTCCCTTGTCATCATGTTGATCTAGAAGTGCCCCCAGAGCATTATCATTAGTATAAAGATATATTAAGAATGGTTTATTTAGGTCAGAGGCCATAAAACTAGGGGATTCATGAGATAGTCCTTCAGCTACTAAAAAGCCTTTTGATAATTGTTATCCCAATGAAATGTGACACCTTTCTTTAGTAGGTGTGTAAATGGATGGCACTTATTTGATAATTAATATATGAAGCATAATATGGACTAGATCTTACCTTGAAAACTACATAGCTACTTTATATTGGTTGATGGTAGCATCTCTATTATGGCTCTTACTTTAGTTGGATCGAATTCAATGCCCCTACGAGACACAATGAAAAATAATAATTTTCTTGATGTAAATCCAAGCACACACTTCTTGAGGTTAACCCTAACTTTGTATTCTCATATTCACTCAAATATCCTCCTTAATGCTACTAGATGGTCAGCCCTAGTTTTGGATTTTCCTAGTATATCATTGACATAGTCTTCGATAGTATCATGCATCATATCATGAAATATGATTGTCATAGATATTTTTTAAGTGGCCCCTATATTCTTAAGACCAAACATGACTTGATAACATAATGTTCTCCACAAAGTGGTGAATTTTGTTTTGTGTTTGTCTTTTGGTGCTATTCTGATTTGATTGTAACTTGAGAAGCCATCCATTAGTGAAAGCATTTCATAACCCACTATGGATTCAACTATCATGTCAATGTTAGATAGTGGAAAGTCATCCTTAGGGCATGCTTTGTTAATGTTTCAAAAATTAGTACAAATTCTGATTCCCTTTGGTTTCTTATTGATAGGTACTACACTGGAAATCCATTTAGAATAGTCAATTGGTATAATACATCATACTTGTAAGAGTTTATCTAACTCTTTCTTCACTAATACAACAATGTGAGGATGCATCTTGCATAGCTTTTCTTTTACTATTTTAGCATTAAGATTGACCACAAGGTGGTGCACAACCAGGGTGGGGTCCAAACCTAGCATGTCAGAATATTCCCATGAAAATATATCTATAAATTCCCTCAAAAGGGTTGTAAGGACTTCACACTCCTCAGTAAGGGATGCGCCTAGCTTTATCCACTTTGGGTCATTTGGTGATCTAATTGTAACCTCTATTGTATCTTTGACTAGAAGAGTTGAGACATTATCAAGGATAGTTTGTAATGATTTAAATTGATTGGAAACATTAGAGTCCTTTGTTAGGATAGGTTCTTTGACAAACTGTCCAAAACATGATGAATCAAAATCTCCTAATGGGAGATGAGGCCCTATGACAAAGATAGTCAAAAATTCTTGTATGAATTGATCAAAGGATTCTTGCCTTTCAAGATTGAATTTAAACCCATTATCATGTTTTTTATTAGCATCCTCTTGAATGATTTGATCAAAATCCTATTACTCTTCAGGGCTGAACTCAGATCCATAGTGAAATTCATCATTGTTATTTTCTTGCATGATTTGCTCAAAATCTTGATGCTCTTCAATACTTAATTTGGACCCATAGACAAGTTCATCATTGGTGATCTCCTAGTCTATATATGAGTAAGGTTGAACACCCCCATCTAGTGGCACCTAAAATAGGTTTTCACCACTAGACTGGCCTTTATCTTTACTATTTCCCTAGTCAAAAAGTACCTCAAAGAGTTTTTCACTTTGAAACCTCAATGTTTTATTTATTTGATTTTGGCTAAGGGTGTTTATCCATTCTCCCAAATAAGCTTCAAGATCTAATTTGATTAATAATCCTAATTTATGATCTCCCAATAGAACATTGTCCCTTATGCTTAGAAAATCATATAATGCTTCATCATTTTGAAACTCATCAATTGGTATGTGTGCCTCTTATTGGTCCAAGTCTATTAGTTAGGGATAATATAATGGTAGGGGATTGATATGAATGACTGGGAAAAGGGTGAAAATGGTGTGATTATTAAATAGGTTGGTTTGGGCTAAGTCATTGAATAAGCTATAATCAGACTCTACTTTGCTACCAACATCCTCATCACTAGTCAATGGTGACGGAACATGAGTAAGGTATATGGGGTCACCCTAGGATATTTAAATCTAAGTCAATAGGGTCCTTCATACTTGGTCATAGAAATAGGTTCCAACATTCTCTATAGATTTGGCCAAAGGTCCCTTCCTTCATAATATTGATTTTCTATGATGCAATTGGGAATGAGATACTTTGGGTTCTTATAATAATCACCCAAATTATCATTATATAACCATTACTCATCTCCTTCGAAAGGGTCTTGTTCTAGGCCAAAAGTTTGTATGAAAATGACTGGTCTCAGAATATGAATGTGGCCTTTACCCTTTTTTTCCAGTGCATGCGTGGCATAGCTTTAGGTCTTCTAAAGGATTTTGGGTTCTAAGGAAGGTTTGTGATATGAAAGGTATCATGAGTCAAGTACTCTCTTGGGCCATTAGCTAAGATGGTAAAATGATTGAAAATTTAAAAGGTGGCATGTGACTGAGAGAATCAAGGGTATTAGGATCAATGCAGTTGTCCTTTGGAAATTCAAGGAGTATTTCCTTCCCCTTATTCTCCTTATTAGATGGATTCATGCCAAAATAGTATTAACTTTGGAACTCAACCTCTAGATGTTTACAATGCTCATACACATGCAAATCTCTTGGAATGTTAACCTACATCCTTGGATGGGAGAACTTGATACATTGGTGTAATGTTGATGGGACTACATGAATCTCATTTAACCAAGGCCCACCTAGAAGCATATTGTATGACAAATTAAGATCCAACACATGGAAAAATTTATCATGAGTTAAGGGCCCAATGATAACTGGTAAGCTAATGGTGCCTTATGATTCATAATTTTGATTTTCATATGCTTTAATGGTGATCATTTATTCTTGGAGATCTACCATTGTGTACCCAAGAAGCTTGATGAGTTTGAGAGAAATTATGTTCAGCCCTGATCCATTATCTATAAGGATACATTTTAATTTGTACCACATTATATATACTTCAATGTAAAATGGATTATTATGTAGTGGGCCAAGAGGTGACATATCACTTTGGTTAAATGTGACTTGTTGGTTTAGAGATAAGTGTCCAACCAAAGCTTGAAACTGGTCAGGGGATATGTCATTCAGAATAGTGGATTCAGTAAGGTATTCATTCAATATTTTATTTTGGATTACAGACATACACAATAAATCTAAAATGGAGGTTTGTGTTGGTGTCTTTTGAAATTATTTCAATATATCAAATGTATTTTATTGAACAATGTTAAATGGCTTATTCTAAGGCTAAATAGTGAGTTGGATGATGGGTAAAGTGGTAGGTGATTATAGGCCTAGTATGGTAATCTTAAACCACTAAGTTATGAATACACAATCAAGATTAGATACAGGACTATCATTTCTGACTGATGATGGTGGAGAGGGGCCAAATAAGATAAGTCTCAATCACTGATGCACTTAAGTGTGGTCATGGGAAAATGATGAGTTATCAGTATAAGGTCCTAACATGGGAATCCCTACTTATTGGTTCACCTATGTGCAGTCCTAGATCAAATAAGGGTTACCAAAATGATTGGATTGGTTTGGTATGACTAACACTGGTCTTGTCTAGTTTAAATTTGGTCTAGGATTGATGGAAATGGTGTTAATGCTACCTCCTAAGATATGACCTACAACTGAGTTATAGTCTTGTGCAAAAACATGGTAGGTTTATTGGTTATGGCTACTATTTTGACCTTAGTTCTATCCATTATTTTGGATTTATTAGTTCTACTATTGATTATATTGATTCAACCTTTGTTGTTGATGTTATTATTGTTATTGCACTGGTTAATTGTTATGTTGACGAAATGGGTTATGATAGATGCCAAGGTTTTGATTAGATATGGAAGCCCTATTATCCAATTTGATCTGACCATTATCCAACATATTTTAAATGACATGTTTGATGTGCACATAACTTTGTAAATTATGGCCTTTAACCCTATGAAACTCATAAAATTGTTCTAGCTTGTACTAGTCTGGCATGTCTATACCCTCATGATATTCTCTTTTGGAATAGGGTGTCTAATTAGGTTAGCTACTATGAACTTTTAAAAGACTACTTTGATGGGTTTTCAAATGTTAGTAAAAGGACAATGAGTACGTGGGTTTCTCCTTGGAAGAGGTGGGTTTTTCAAAGTAAAAAGTTGTTGTGATTGTTGCATTTGTTGTGCTAGCCTAGGTTGTGCTTATTGTGCATGCTACAATTGTTAAAGAGGTTTTAGGGTAGGAGTAAGATGGAAAGGTGGTGCTGGCTAAGTAGATGGTGTTTTCACTATTTGGACATGGCATGACTTTGTTACTCCATTCCCAACAACATTCTTGTTGTGGCTAAATTGTTTTGGTCTATCATTGTTAGTGACCTATGTTAGTTATGATGCTTCTATTTGGTTTGGATTTTGGTTCTGATTATTGGTTTCATTTTGGTTTTGACCATTATTTTGATTTGTTGAGTTTATTTTTATGATCCCTTTGTTGATATGGGATCTTTTGATCACTAAAACTTTGTCGATGATCTCTTTAAATATGTGCTCACACTACAACTCTAGATAGTAGGATATTTCACTATGTAAATTTTTTGTAAACACATATACTAATTGCTTGTCTATTAGACTATGGGTAAGGTGGCTTACAAGGGCTCTCCATTGCTATAGATAACTTGAGAAGCTTTCACCTGGTTTTTTATTTTCTTGTGTTAAGTTAACCAATGAAATCTCATGCTCAAGATTGTATGAGAAGTGTTGCACAAACTTATCTAATAGATCATCAAAGTCAAAAATTGAGTTCTTTGGTAGTTTTAGAAACCATTCCAAGGCTTGTCTAGATAAACTCCTTAGAAATAACAATGAATAAATGTCATTATATGTCACTAGATGACATGCAACAAAGAACTCTATTAGATGTGCTTTGGGGTCACCTTTCCCCTTGTATTTGTCAAACTTGGGTGGTTCATATCTTGGAGGGAATGGAAATTTTAAGTACTCCATGCTAAAAAGATATGAACACACATTGTCCAATTTGAACTTTTTAACCTATTTCCCAACTTGGATGGTAGTAATTGCATCTTTCATTTGTTGTAATTCTTGCTCAAGGAAACTTTTTGGAATATTGGTATGGATGGATGGTTGGGTGGTCACAAGTGGATTACTTGAACCAAGATATGATGAGAGAATTTGTTGGGATAGGTTGGATTAGATAGAGAATGGTCTAGGAATCTACATGCACAAATCAGGGTACAATTATTGAAATTATACATGTGGTAATGTGACATTCTAGTTGGGGTTGGATATGTATGATTGGTTCTATAGATATTGAGGTTGGCATGGAGGTATATGACCATATTGTGCCTATTTTGGTTGAATAGGGACTTGTTAATGACTATTTAAACCTTGATATTGAGTGGGAAATTATGAGCCAAGACCCTATCTCTGAACTTGTGGTACATTCTACACAAAAGGTAATTGTTGCCTAGAAAGTACTTGAGGAACATTGGAACCTCTTTGTTACGTGAATACCTATTGAGAAGTGGATGAATGTTAGAGATCCATTTCCTATCATTGACCAATATGAATACATTACTGATTAGACATCATTTAATTTTAGATTGGTATATTGGCCTGTGAGGGAAGATGTATGTTCACTGCTACTTAGTGAGGTGGAACATTGGTTACCCCTTATTAAGGTGGTAATGTGTTCAGCCTTTATTGCATTGGGATACTTGATTATGCTTTTTATTGTAGAATACTACTCATAACATTTTTAGGAGGAGTAGGATTTGACATGTTTTATTATGGTGCAACAGTACTTGTTGGTTAGCTACTTAATCATATTGGTTGCATGCTTAAAGAAGTGGTTGGTTGAGGATTAGAAGTAGTTGGTTCAGGTTGGGACATAGAATCTCCTACTCCCTAATTTTAAAAACCACTAATGGTGCTATTTGAAGGTATATTTTTTTGTTGATTGATTGTTTGTATGCCAACACCACTTTGGATTAAATTGGATGTTGATTGCACATTATCCCCTATGTTTTTCTTAGTATATTTCATAGAAATTAAGGACATTTTCTCTATAATTAGTGTATTAAACATGGTTTCTACTAAAGTGTTTTGTGTAAATGGGTTTAAACCTTGATTAACTTGACATGTCAACTCTGTTATAACTCTTGTTCGAGGAGCTAGATTAATAAGAGGTGTATTTGACAAGGCCATACTAGTGAAGTTATGATCTAAATTAAGATATGTCTATTATGCTTGATGCATTTAATTGAAGTGGTTTTATATGAGACCTCTTTATGGGATAAACACACAAGATTTTTCATAATGTATTGGTATAATGGCATTAGGATTGATAGAAGAGAACTTTTAGTGAGTCTAATTGTAAAACATGTTGGAAGGCCCTCTTTTTATATTTTATAAGTTTTCATACCCTACCTCTATGGCTCTTTTTAGATCATATGTTAATGATGTTATGATGTGATAAGGTTATTATTGAGTACTTTCTACAACTGATGGTATGCTAGATAAGTATTGGGTCTTTATCTCTTAATCTTGATTTATATATGGAGGTATATTAACCAAATAGTTGGCCAAAGGATATTGACTTTGTTCCCTAGTTAAATATTTTGGGATGGATACTAATCTATTTCCTAAACAACATTATCTTTAATAGGGTTTTTCACAAAGTCTTTTTGTGTGAAAGGATTTCCATATCCTAAATTGCATATAGTTCCACTATGTGTATAGTGAGCCATGTTCAAATTAAATGACGAATATTTCAAAACTAGAGAAGGGATTTATATTTCTATAAACTCTATAAAATCTATGCCTTTTGGAAAGATAGAGGGTTCAAATGTGATCTAGCTTGGTCAAAGGTGGAGTTGAATCTACAAAAAGTCTATGCAAAGACTTGATAAAAATAGTGTAGCATCAATGACAAATGATAAGTGTCAGATACACATAAAGGTCACACAAAATGACCTAAGAATCAAACTACCAAACTCTAATGTCGCAACATGTTCCAAGAAGGTCTAAGATACTAAATAGAAAAGTTTCTAGGTCTTTTATCCAAACACAGAGTCAAAAGATAGGCTCAAATAAGATATGTGAGGACTAATGGCCAAATGATGGTAAAATACTGAATTAAAAAGGATGATTTATTAATCTAAAAAACTTGGAACAATTTAACATAGACAAGGTACATGATTTTATGCATAAAACATGATCTAATTGGTATAAGATGCTAAACAAGAGATGTTTGAAGATAAACTGATTTAACTAAAAAAAATACAAAACAATATATTTTTTTGAATTTGAGAGATGAATTAACCCAAGTTACATAAACCAAAAGAGGAAGACCTGGGTATCAACCCCATGAATTGAGGTCTAAACCAAAAATAACTAATATTTGTATTTGAAATTGAAATAGTTAATCAAGGACTCAACTAAGGATAAACTATGAATTTGATAATAAAGAGATAGAAATATTTGAACAACATGGCCATGCTAATCCAATATTCAACAAGGCTCAAGTGATTGGTTACAAACAAATGATAATGGAGATGCAAGATGAAACAAGACAAGTCTTTTGAAACAAAATAGGTAGCCTAATGATCTTATCACTCTTGAAAGATGATGTGACAAATGATTTATGTTTCAAGAGTTCAAAGGTACAATATTTTGAAATGATTTGGGTAGTGTAATGGTGCCCTCCTCAATCAAGTGCTACTCCCAATGTTTTGACATAAAAAGGGAATGTTTGCTAAGTTAAATTGAAAGTATCATATGAATGACATAACACCTCAAATAGTGGAGTGATGTGGACTCATGACTCATCAAATGATATGGTTTGAGAAATACAAGTTTTAGTCTAACACACAAAGTAAAAATGACCAAAATACATTAAGTATAATCATCCAAATCTTAGCAAGGGTATGGCAATGTGGGGTTGACTAAAACTAATTAGTTTTCGATCATTCTAGATGGATCTCATATCCACAAACTTTTATGTCAGTAAATAAGAGAAACAACACATCATTTGGGACCACATCATATGGCTTGTTGTAAAAAGGTCTTGCCCTTTTTACAACCACTACATTTGTCACTCGCTTAGTGTAGTATGATGTCCAACATGCTCAAATGTCCTGAGCTTACCCTCTACTAACAAAAATGGTTTAAGTACTCAAAGCATCATCCTAATGAGGGGATCCTAATTTATATACCCCCTCATGGATAAGAGTTGAAGATGATGCTGGGAGATGAAACCTTGGGTTAAAGCTTCCCTAAATAAATCATGGTAGGTAATGAAGTCCCCCTCATAAGCCAAGATGCATGGAATAAATGACACAATAGAAATACTTTTTGATCACCTCAAGATCACCCAATACTATTTTGATTTTTTAGGGAGCGCATTAAATGACATTATTTTTATTCCATGGACTAGGCTCAAAGTGTGATGAGATGGTGCTTTTGATTCCAAAAGCTCCTTAAAGGGGATGGATGGGAGAGCATACATGCACATTTTTTTCACTAAAACACAATCAACAAACAAGTTTACAAATAATTGAAGCGAGGTTAATTTAGTTTCAATAAATTAAAAGTGTTTGATTAGATTCATTACTATCCCCTTGGATTTAAGTGCATAAATGGAAATAATTGTAAACCACCTAAAAAGAAGTTGGCGCTTTTGATCCCAAAAGTTTCCTAAAGGGGACAGACGGGAGAGAATACACACACAACTCCCTATTTTCTCAAAAAAAAATAGAATAAATAAATAATGAAAAAAAAATTCAAAAAATTTGAAGTGTATTCAATTTTATACAATTAAAAAAAATGCGTAGTGGTGTTCTTTTAGCCCCTTGACTTTAAGTTATGAACTTTGAAAAAATAATCAAAACATTTAACACAAACATGCAAAACTTTATTTTTAAACCTAAAGTGAAATAATTAATTAATTTTAAAACATCTCAAAAAAAGTGTGAAATAACTAATTAAGCTTGTTTTGAGGATTTTTCAAATGGGCCCTGCTAAAAAAAGCTCAACACTTTGTTTAGCCTTGAAGCTTATTTATCAAATGAGACAAGCAACTTATATGTCAACTCGAAGGAAAAACCATAAAAGATAAACATGTTATATTAGTAAATGGTTATAAAAAATATCAATAATTTTTTTAAAAAATATCTAAAAATAAAATAAACCTATGAAACATACAAACAAGTTAGAAGGTTAAAACAAAGAAAACTGAACACATAAATCATAAAAAACCTATAGTTAGTATTTTAACTTTATTTTTTGAAATATATATCTATTTGTCACTAATTTTTTTGATATATTTTAAAGTTAAAGGTTTCACCTCTATAAAAATAAATATGGTCAAAATAGAGAATAACAAAAAGTTATTATCTCTGTACTAGCCATTTTTGTCAAAAAATTAGAAAATAAAAAGTGATAGTCACTAAAAGAGTCATAACTTCTAAACTACACATAATATTTTAATGAAATTTTTAGAAAATTAATATGAAAAAATTTATAACCTCCTATCAAAAATTCATAAAAAAAATAAATGGATTAAAAAAAAAAAAAAATTAACAATTGTTTTGTTCAAAGATGTGGGGTGCACAATCAAATCCCACTAGGTGAGCCATTTGTGATCTATGAATTTAACTCAAAGGAGGATGTTAGTATAGAGTTAGTATAAAAAAATTAAAAATGAACTTTCTAAAAATATAACATCCTTTATACCTGATCATGGGGGGAGCATAATGAATAAACCAAATAAGAATTCAATAAAACATGGAAGGAAATGAGAAATATAAACATAAAAACACAACTTCCTTACCAAATCCTTGATAGCTCCAAATGGTAATTTGGTTGGCTTAATTGTCTTATGCATAATAAGTTTTCATAAATGACATGTGGCTAACATCATCTTCTCTGTGAACCATTATTGAATGCTTGGCTCGATTGATGGCTTGATGGCTTTGGCTCAATTTTGGCATTATAACACTAGGATTTTAGTTTCATGAATCTATTCCTACATTATAACTATACTTTTATTGAGATATATAAATGAATATATATAGGCTTGCTTTTATAGTCTTTAAAATCCATTAGAATGGGTTAAATCTGACCATGATTGAGTTTATTAACTTTGGTTGAGTTTGGCATATTTTTATAATATTCTTTTAGATATTTTCTAAAAGTGAAAACTCACAAAAGTAATGAGTGTGTGATGATCTTGAATTTATTTTTTACTAATTGATTTATTATCTCATGGGTGAACTCAATTAGGATTTGAAATTGATTTGAATAGTTAATTGTTTTTTATTAGGGTGTGCAAGTTAATTAATTATTTTTAAGCATTTGGTCATTTGTTTGATTTTGATTAATTCAATATGTGTATTTTATTTGTTTAATTGATTTAATAGGATAAATTTATTTAATGAAAGGCTATAAATCCAAATTCAAGACTAATAGAAATTCTTAGGTTAAATTTTTTATGATTGGTGAGAATTGGTTAAATAGTCTGATGTAAAACCATTGGTGGCCAAATTTACATGTCTACACTCACTTCCCTCCCATCTCTCTTCCCTTTCTCCTATATTTCCCATTTTTATTTCCCTATAGAAGTGACTCTCAAAAGGAACTCTCATTTTATGAAGAAGGAGACTATCATTTGATAAGGCTAAAACCTATCAAAATTTGTATGAAAGACATCTTTAAGTAATAAAGATAATGTTTACCTATCTCTTGCCTCTAAATTGTGTTTGGTAAGCTAGGGCATGATGGCATTGTGAAGGAGTTTCTTCCATGTCCATTGTCCTTCTTACTTACCTATTTTCTAGGTGTTTTCAAGCTATTTTAAGGTCTAAATTTGTGCTCTTTCTACCATTAATGGATGATTGGTGTGAATATTATAATTTTTCTTTACTTCATTCAATGCTTTATGAGCCTAGTTTATGAAATACTTAGGAAAATTAGCTAGTTTGTGATATTGTGTGAGCTAGCATTATCTTATGCTTCATTAGTGTTTATTTCATGCTTATATGAGTTCTCAATCAATTTGGTGCATCACCTTTTTATATCTCTTAGTAACCATTTTACCACCTCTTTATCCCTTTTACAAGCACTAACCTTAGTTTAGGTGATCCATCAAGAGGAAGTTGGCCTTTCTCCAGAGGTTCAACCCCATTATAGGATACCCATAGCCTAAGGCTATTCCAATTTTTTGGATTAGTTAGAGGGAGCCTAAAAAATCCTCTCTAAGGGTGAAAATTAATCCCACAATAGTTTCTAGCATGCCCAGTGGGACCCATTTTTAAATAGGATTGGTTAAGTTTAATGTTGGTTTGATCAATTTATAGTAGTTATAGATTTCATTTTCTAGTATTTGGTGATCCTAAAGAACACTCAACATTCTAGTGGTAGAGGAGTAGCTATCTTTCATGCCAAATGTGACTATAAGATCAAATTCTAGAGGTATTCCTTTTGAATTTGTTGAATTACCTTAAAACTCAGTAACAAGGTTAAGATTTGCTAATACTTATCCGTAAAAAGGATACTTTCCTCCTAAACCAATTTCAAGATCTACCTCTTCAAGAAGATCTTTGTTACCTACTTTCATTACCATGGTAGCCCCTAGAGCTTCCCCTTTTGGGTCTTTTAATGGCCAGAGTCCTTTAGACCATGAGTAGTATGATCCTATCCTAGTGGCATCTCTCAAAAGTGTTCCTTCATGAGAGACCATTCTACAATCCCTTCTAAATACCCAGAGATATAGCCAACTTCTGCAATATTCATGACATCATTGAGGAGAATATGGCCATTAGGTTATTGGCCATCTTATTTAAGGGAAAAGCCTTAGATTGGTATAGAAACATTACTGCTAACTTTATCACATCATGGGATTAGTTAGGTGATGCATTGTGTAAAATATTTGAAGATAAAAGTGACCACTTGTCACTTGCATAACAACTAACCACAATCAAGAGGGCTCCTCATGAGGTTATACAAGACTTCAAAACTAGATTTCAAAAGACATGGGATAAGATTCCAATCTTTGTTAGGCCTACTCATAACTATGCTTTCTTATACTATCTAAAAGCTCTCAATAGTGATATTGCAGTAATGATCTAGTATATGGGAGGAAACAAACTACCAAATGCTTATGAGGTGGAAATCAAAACAAATAATTGTCTAATACAAGCCGGTAAGCTTACACCTAGGCCACCAATGCCCTTATTTCTTGAGATTAAACTACCTTCATTGTTATTCCTCCCCTTTATACCATTACTCCTATGCCAACACTTATTTCCATACCTACATGAAAGTAGGAAAAGGCTTCAACTAATCAATCTGATGATTCTTAAGAAAACAAGAATTTCCAAGAGCTTAACAACATATTTCAATCCTTTGAAAATGAATTGGTAAATGTGAAGAGTAGAAATCCCAGTTCAATAGATCTTATCAAGCTCTTTATCAACCTCAATTTTAGTCTTGTCAATAAAATAGGCCACCTTATAAAGAAAAGTTCCAAGGACAAGGCCAACAACAAGCCCAAAGATAGGGGTAACCTAAATATGTTAGGAAAAACAATTATACTCCAAATACTGTAAGTAATTTTAACACTTTGGTCCCTTCTCAGAACAACATTACTTAAGAATATGAGGTTACCATACCTTGGAATCAATCATTCAATCTATCCATTATCCAAAACACTAAGTTTAATCAAGTTTTCAACGAGCAATGGCATCAGGGTACTAGTTATAGATACAATCAAGCTCTTATAGCTCAGAACATAGAAGTACCTATGATTAAAAAACTAGAAGAGACTCAACAAGGCTAAGGGCCTAATGAAGGACCAAACTAGTTGAGTGTTATAATGTTTAATTATGATCATGAAGAGTGTTATGCACTCAATCAATAGGCTATTTCTATCCAAACATACATTCTAGTAGCAACTAATACAAAGTTCAAAATAAGGAACATGGATGGTAACTAAAAAGTATTCAAAGAGCCTCCTCCTATTACTCCATTACTATAAAATCCAAATGAACCTAAAATGGCTCCAAAGGTTCCAATCGCTCCAAAAAATTAGAATCAAGAGAATGCCTTTCCACCCAAAAACTCACAAGTTCAAGGTATGGTTGTGGCTCCTGAAGCACAACAAAAATTTGGTAGTCTACCCATCAGTATTATTAAACAAATGAAAAATTCCAATGTGAGTGTGCTAATGTGGGATATGTTTTCTATGCTTGGTCAGGTAGATATCCTTCAAGAGGGTTTGTCAAAGATCAATGTTTCTGAGAATCCATCAAGAAAGGAAAATGTATTTCTTACCAATGAAATAAAAGGACCAAATGAAGGGCAATAAAATAAGGTGGTCAAACTTTTTACCTTCTACATTTTTGTGATCATTGGTGATTCCTTGGTACATAACTACATGGTAGATAGTGGAGCAAGTACTTCAATGATGCTAAATTCAATAGTAGATCAACTTGGTTTGAAGCATGAACCATAATCTAAGGGATTTTTTTAGCTCAATGGATCTTCCACCAAACTATCTGGTATTATTAGAGGTCTTAACTTAACCCTACATGATTGTACTAGTGTTTTAGTGGCTCAAGATGTGTTGTTTCTAGATGTGCCTTCTCATTTTGATCTATGCTTATCTAAAGACTTCACAACAAAAATTAGGGGTTATATAGTAATAGATTGGTCCTACATGAATTTAAAGACAAGGTATGGAACCAAGGTATCAATCAAATCTAAGCCTATTACATAATTTCACATAGAGCCTTATGGGCTAGATAGGCCAAACATCAAATGTACCATTCTCGATGAAGATGAACATCTGGTTGGTTAATAAATAAACACTCATCTTGAGGAGATACCTAATATTTTATTGGATGAGTTATAAGGTGAAAATAATCTAATTAACCCTTTGGAAGGTGTTGATAAAGAGACATGGGATTCTATTACTTTCATGAGGGAAATGAGTCAATGCCATTCCTCACTAGGCTTTAGGAAGATACTAGTGGTTTGTGGAAATTGTTCTTTGATGGCTCAAGGAGAAAACATGGGGTAGGTGTAGGTGAAATTCTATTATCTCCCTCCAATGATAAGTACTTATCTTCTTACAGGTTCTAATTCAATTTCTCTTACAATGTAACTAAGTATGAGGGCCTCATCCATGGCCTATAGTGGGCTAATAAGAGGGGGATCAAGTAGTTAAAAGTATATAAAGATAGTGATATCATAGTGAATTATTTAAAATGCTAAAATATCACTAATAATCCCTTGATTAAATCCTACAAACATAGAGTGTGAAAACTTGAGGACTTTGAGGCCTTCAACATTCAAGCAGTGCCAAGGAACCAAAACTAGAATGTTGATAGGTTGGTAGTTGTGGGAGCTCAGTTTGACATTCCAAATGAGTTGAGAAATTCCAAAGTGCATCCACATGATAAAGTGTTGGTAAGATGATTAGTTCCATACAATAAAACTCATTGGTAGGCCTTTGACAGTGACAAGTAGATTATTTGTTTCTTGTAGTAAGAAGCAGAGTTTTCCTTAATAAACCAAGGTAAATTCCAACATTAGTATGAGGATAAAATTATTTATTTGATGTTTAACAAACTTCCTAAAGTTTTGGTCACCCTCGAAGGTCTTTTCTATGAAGGATATCATATGAAGAAAGATAAGGTAGTGATGTCAACTCATGATAACTATGAAAGAGCTATTATCCTCAAGGACAAGCTCCTCAAGATTGGAAAGGTAATCACTAAGGCTAAAAGCATGCTTTCATTGAAATTTGTAGAGAATATTTAGACATTTTTACTTGGGAATACAATGACCTTAGAGGTTTTGATCCCAAACTAGCCCAACACACTATATAATTGGAGGCCAATGCCAAACCTATTAGCTAGAAGCAAAGGCATATCAACCCAAAAAGTGAAGAGCTAATGTGGAAATAATTGACTAAATTGATTGAATCCAACATAATATTTCCCATCAATCACTCCTCATTGGTAACCAGCCTAGTACCTATGAGGAAGAAGAATGGTGAGATATAGTTGTGTGTTGACTTCAGAGACTTGAATAGGGTCTCTTTGAAAGATCATTACCCCTTACCATCCATGGTGAAACTCCTTCAAATAGTTATTGGTTCATAACTCTTCTCTCTTTTAGATGGGTACTCAAGATACAACCAATTGATGCTAAGAGAAGAAGACCAGTACAAGAATGCCTTCACCATAAATTAGGGCACATATGCTTATCATAAGATGCCTTTTGGCTTGTCAAATGTTGGGGATACTTTTCAAAGATCCATGGACATGGATATTCAAGGCTTGCTAAATAAAATGGTGTTTGTCTACTTGGATGATATAACATTTTTCTATAAAAGACTAATGAGAACTTGGATCACCTAAGATTGATTTTTGAAAGATGTAGAGAATATGGGACCTCACTGAATCCCAAAAAATATGTGTTTGTTGTACATGAGGGCAAACTCTTGGGACATATTGTTTCAAAGCAGGAACTAGCTATTAACCCAAATAGAATAAGTTCCATATTTTTTGAAGAGTTTTTAGTGATGTCATGGAGATGTCTATGTGAGTGGATGAAGTTTCTTGATAGTCTAAGTGTCAATGACAAAATGTGGAGTGTGCTTGTCCTAGTATGCTTGAAGTAGGCTTGATTGATTTTAAGTTTTGGCATGATTAGGGATGGTTCTAAAGTATTGAGCATGTGTAATATGTCTTTTCAAATGTTAAGGATGATTGAAGAGCTTGTGAAAGTTCATATTATTCATCTGGTACTTTATTATGTTCATCTTGGCATAGTCGGTTTTGTGATATAAAATCTAAGTAGGTAGTTTCTATCATTACCATTGCCACATATGGATGAGTCAAGGGGAGTCGTTCATATGGGTGTGATCATATTAGTCCCAAGTTCCTATGTTCTAAGTTTTAGGTCATGCAATTAAACATAACAAAATATATACAAGTGCAAATTTGGCCTCTCAGATAGAAGTTCACTAAGTTTTTATACGTAGCCAGACCATCACTGCATGTCATGTAGATATGAATGAACTAGTATGTTTATACATTTAATTTAGGTATGAATAAATTAAATAATGTTCAAAGGTTTATAAGTAGATGTTGTCTATAGTGCCAATAAGTTACCCTAAAATTTTTGAGTCTTGAAGTGATTTCTAGACCTCAAGTTATAAATCTTCAAAGTTGCTCTAGCAGACTGTGATGGGCTAGAGACTGTCAAGTTTAATCAAATTGAAGTCTGAGGTCATTGGTCTATAAGATCCAATGGTGAGTGATTAATCATACATATTGAGCTCAATAGTGCATATGAAGTCAACATGTCAAAGGTTACACACACTGGTGACAAGTGTCACATTCATGGAGCTTGGATAGAATATCAATGGTTCATAGATGATCATGCAATCAGAAGATCCATGTTGCAAGATAAATCAAAAAGTCAACAAGGCATATAAGACTACCAAGTATCATAAGAGCATAGACTAATTTAAAAGTGTTTAGAAGGCATACATAGGAGCTAAGTGTCATAATCATGGGAGTTCCAATCTAGATCTAATGGTGAACATTGTAAGATAACAATCGAGCTACTCAAAAGAGATTGATGAAGCATGTTTGTTCCAAATTATCAGGAAGTAATGAGATGATGACAAGTGATCAATGTTTAAACATTAAGCAAAGGTAAATACCAAGTTACTTTTAATGAATATCTATGATGTATATTTTTTCAAGCTATGAGAGGGAATGAGATGAGGTAAACATGTTTGAAGTTTAATAGTTCCATAATGACCATTGGAATTCAAATATTCTAATTTGTGAGGGAAGACCAGTCTCTAGTTTTTATGCTATAGCTTTTGATATATGCAGAATTTGACCATGGTGTAAAACACAAAGTTCTATAGACTTAAAGGTGCATCCAAAAATATTTATTTTAAGGTTTAATTATATGTATAATAAAATATATGGATCACCAAAGTTGATTGTGTATGTGTTCATGCTTTGCAAATAACCCACGAAGGGTAATTGAGTTTATCTTGATGGTATTTTGATATTTTAAGATGAAATAAGTTTTGGAGAATGTTGTAGACTTTATGAGGACCATATATGTATATTATGAAGGTTTGAATAATCTATTTTATATATGATCAAAGGCTTATAAGTTGTCTATGTGTTCATTCTTGGTGATCATATGTACAAAATGATGTTTGGGCTAATTATGCCATAACAAAAGCATGTTGTTATGGATGTTATCACTTAAGATGTACCTATATATCATTTGTCATGGTTATATGTATTTTTAAAGTGTTATTTTTTTTAAGTTTTCTCAGATAAGTGTCAAAGAGGTGAATGGGTCTCCATAAGACTTAAAAGGACACTTAGGCCTATTTGAAAGAGGGTAATACTTAAAAGGTGACCCATGTAAATTCCTTAAGTGTGAAGGCATGTTTGTGGTGGACCAAGAAGATAATAATCATGAAGGATATATAAAAGTGGAAATTAGAGGTATTGATATCTAGACTTGTAAGAAGAGGTGTGTGTTAGAGTTGAAGAGTGAAGGAAAGAAGAAAGGGTGTGTACCTAGTGGATGGGTTATAGAGCAGAGAAGGTTGATGACTATGTGTATGACTTGTAGGTTATATTTATGATGTCAAAAATATTTTTATTTTAGTTTTTAATATTATGGAGATAAGTGAATTAATGAAATATTTATAGGTCTAATTGTGTACATGAGATCAGTTTGAGTGAAGAGAAAGAGAGATTATGGCATGCCTATATGTTAGGATTGTATGGGATAGAGAGGGTGTTTAGAAGGGGTTATAAAATCAAAGGTACATCATTAGGTATTGAATACATCAATTCAAATGTGTAGATTAGTTTGGATTTGATTGAGTTGGTGCTTGATCATCTATGGGGTTATAGCCTCATTTCTAGTTGGTGCTAGCGATAGGTCAAGTGGGTGCTTGACTAAATTAAGGGGTGGGTGCTCCTTAATCAGTTGTCACTAATCTAAATTGAATAAATACCTTTATAGGATAATTATTTAATGTGTTTTAAGGCTTGAGAGTGGGTTTTATTCCCTAAAAGGATTTTTCACATAGATCTTGTGTTGTCAGTGTAATCTTGCATTATCTATTTGTTCATTGTTATAAACATCTTGAATGCTCCATGAATGGTTGTATTAAATGCTTAAGTGTTTGAAGGGTTTGGAAATTGAATTAGATTTTTTTCTACCACTGATTCACCCCCCAATGGTTGTATGTCTAATAACTGGTATTAGAGCAAGTCCTTTAGTAAAGGCTTGATAGTTTGAAGCAGAACTAAGGTACAATATGGTAACCATCAAATGCAAGGAGGTTTTTCTTCTAATCAAGCACCAATGTTCAGTGGATCCAATTATGATTTTTGGAGTGCAAAGATGAAGACCTACATTATGTCCCTAGGATTTGACACTGGGTAATCTACTAAGGATGATTATTTTGCACCTATTATTCCTCCATCTAGTATTGCATATAAGAAGTTATTTGATAACAATTCAAAGGAAATGAATGTTATCACTTGTGGCCTTTCAGAGAATGAATACACCAAAGCAATCCATTGCATATCTACTAAGGAATGTGGGATAAATTGAATATTATTTATAAAATAGATTCAAAGGTTAAGTTGGCAAAGTTATAGACTCATCAAAGACAATTTTAGAGTCTTAAGATGAAGAAAGAAGATTATGTGGCATCCTTTCTGTAGAGAGTTGATGAGATTGTGAAAATCATCAGAGGTCTTGGAGAGAAGATTTAAGAAGCTACTATAGTCCAAAAATTATTAAGATATCTCTCCTTAAAGTTTGATTCTAAAGTATCTGCTATAGAAGAAAGACTTGATCTTACTTAGTTGAAGATGGATGAATTGCATGGCATCCTTATTACCTATGAGATGAGAGTAAATTATGATATACCACCAAAGAAGGAAGCAACATTCAAGACAATAATGAAGCCAAAGACTAAATTCTAAAGTAAGAGACTCAAATAGGATGACATATATGATTTTAATGAAGATGGACTAATTACTTTGTTTACAAGTAAATTAAAAATAGGGTCAGGCAAGTATAAGGGTAAACTACCCTTCAAATGCTTCAATTGTGGAGAGGTATGGAATTTTGATAATAAGTTCCCTCATAAGCATAAGAATAATGATGATGAAAAGAATGATCAAGGTCATGATGATGGGAAGAGATCATTAAGGTTTGATAAAAGCAAAAAGGGATTCAGAAGGTTTGACAACAAGAAGTACCACAAGGACAAGAAGATTCTCTACACCAAAGAAGATTACAACTCATCAGATGAGACTGAAGATAGTGACTCAAAGTATGATCATGAATATGTTGGTCCTATTTATGATGAATACCTCTTCATGGATAAGGAAGGAAGTTAATCATATCAAAAGGAGATTACTTGGAGTGGTTCAGATGATGATAAAGATGAGGTGAAAATGAGACTAAATTGATGAATTCTCTTGAAGAACTAAAGATTGAGAAGACTATTAGCAAGAATATGAAGTCTCAAATCAAGGACTATGAATAAAAATTTGGTGTGTTTGAGGAAAGAATGAATGAAGACACCAAAGAGCATGAAGATATAGTTAAGCATCTTAGTTGTCAATTGGAAATCTTGTCTACAAGCTTGAAAGCTAAATAAGATTAATGTTTAAGATATGTAATTGAAAATGAGTCATTGAAATCTAAGTTAGAAAAGACATCTAGTAAGATGAAGTAATTTGTGAGATTTTGAAAGACCTCAGGTGATCTAGATCATATTTTGAGTGGTCAAAATCATAAAAATGATAGAACTAGTCTTGAATACAAAGAAGAACCAAAAAATGCAACTCAAGACAAGATGAAGACTAATGTAAATCAGACCTTGAAGGTTAACAATTAGTTAAGGAATGAAGATACTAGAAGAATGAAGACAAATCAGATCAAACAACCAAATGCCATGAGGTATGAAAATTTCATTGGTTATTGTTACACATGTAATCAATTTGGGCATAGATCTAGAGAATGTAAGAGACCTATTAGAAATGAGTTTGCATGGAACTATGATGGGGGTCATTAGTCAAAAGGTGAGTATTTTTCAAAAGGAGTAGTTTATTTCAATTTTCCAAAGAATGTACATATTTAAATATTTTGTTTTAATTAGGAAAGGTATGATAAGATTCTTTTAAAAGGTATAATGTGTTTCAACTATTAACAAAGAGGTCACATTAGTATATTCTACAAACAAAGGCTTACAAGATATAATATATTTAATTGGGCTCCTAGAGTGCAAGAAAGAAGGCAAGTTAACTCATAGAAAAGAAAGGTGGTAAGTGTGAGTCATGATTAGTATATAGGTCCAAGTAATCTATTTTCTATGGTGGAGAATGATACATAAATTCAAGAGTGCCAACAGCTCTTATTGTCTACTCATGTTATGAATGAAGAGACCAAGCTTAAAGAGAAGACCAAAGTGCTAGTTAAGGCTAGTTATGAGGTGTGTATGGATTTAACTAAATGTCCTACTATTGTTGAGAAAGTTTCATGCAAACAACATTAGTTATCAATACCTAGTGATGAGGTTCCAAACTACAAGGAAGATTCTTCAACTAAAAAGGTATGTCGTGAATCTATGTTATCCCCATGTGTTGTCAATATAGTCTTAGAAGAGAAGGAGAATGTTGTAGTGGATGAGAAATTTTTTTCTATTAATCCTAAGAATAAGAGTAAGAATTAATATTAGTATCATATGACCAAAGAGGAGAAGGGATATGAGGAGTTGTGGGAAACTCCTAGTTTCACATTATTCTAAGGAACCATGTGAAGGAGGAGGTATTTGTCTATGCTTCTTAAGAGACTCTTTTCAATGAAGAAGCAAGTGTTGTTTTGGTGTTCTTTAGAAGGTCCTATAATGAAAGAGATGAGTGTTTCCAATTGGATTTGGTGTGTCAAGATGGGAAAAGTGCTTTGATGAGGTCAAAGTGATGTCATAAGGTGTTTTTGTTGTGTATGCAATGTTTACAAGATCAAAATGGGTGTTTTTAGGTGGCATAATGAGATTTAAGGAATTTCAAGAAGAATTTGGTGCTTAGAAAGGTCTGTGTACTTATTTTTTATGTGTTTTAGGTTCTTTTGTGTCTTGATGATCCTATTTGTGCCTTTTGGAGGTTTTTGTGCACTCCCAAGTTTATCTTTCTTATTGTAAATCAAAGCCATGGTATAGGAAGTTAAGGTTATCAAAGATTTTAAGGCTCAAATATTGGTCCAAAAGTGTGTGATGCTTATATCTAGGTGTGAAAGAAGTTTTAGAGGTGGGAAATGACTAGAAGGAGGTTTAATAACCTTGTTTGGTTTGAGATTCTAGAGTTTTGGGCTATGATAGAAATTCAGTTTGCCTTATGAGTTGAGGTCTAAATCTTATTAATAGGTTGAATGGGCCAAATTGGTTTACAAGTCAAGATTTATAGATATTTCAAGGTTTGTGTTTTTCAAATTATTCAAGTTTTTATCAAAATAGAGGCCTATGTTATGGTGTGGAGCTAAAAGCTTCAACTATTTGTAGACACAAGAGAAAGGATGTTGAAGAACCAGAGCCACCAGCGTCGGCAGTATGACCAACGTTGGTCAGATGCAGTGGAGAAGGAGACCGGCGATGACAGAGAGTCGATCGACGTCGGCAGCACCAGACCAGCAGGGACCAGTGTCGGTCGCTTGTGTATTTTCAGAACTGTTGTTGACGAATAGTCAGTTAAGTGAAGCAAGTGTTTGCATGTCAAGCGACTAATTATAGTCACTAGTTGCGTGTCTAATTATTGTAACTATAGTTCTATTTTTGTAAGCATGGGATCCTATTTAAAGACCCATAAGGCATGTATTGTAAGTATCTAAGAAGGCAAGTAATAGCATTGAAGCTAGCAAGGTCAAGGAGATCAGCTGAAGCATTCAAAGAGGGATAGCAACTCAGGGTTTAGAGTTGTTGTGTTGAGCAAGAGAGAGAGAAGAAGGTCTTGAGGTGTGGCAAGCCTTTGAGGTGGAGGAAGAAGTGGCATCTTCCTTATTATATTTTCTTCTAGTAGTATTTAATACAAGAGTGTGTATTGTCTCTCAAATTCTTTGTTGTCTCAAGTTTCTAGCTACTTTATCATTCTGGTATAATTTCGTGTTTAATTGCTAATACGAGAAGTAATCATTTGTGCTCTAATTGGTAGAGCTAGATCCCCTGACAAGTGGTATCAGAGCTACGGTTTGCAGGAAGTAGGGTATTGTTTTTTTATTGCAGGTCATTCACAGGGTTTTTTGATTGAGTGGGAGTTCAGCAATGGCAAAAGAAAGTAGACTACGAATGGAGAAGTTTAACGGCAAGAATTATCAACATTGGAGGATGCAGATTGAGGACTATCTGTATCAGAAGGATTTGTACTTACCGTTGGGTGGGGTTTCATGCAAGCCCATAGATATGAAGGATGAAGAATGGAATGTTCTTGATCAGAAGGCTCTCGGTTCCATAAGGTTGAGCCTTACATCGTCTGTGATTTCCAGCTTATCACAGTGCAAGACAATGGAAGAGTTGATAAAGTCCTTGGCAAATTTATACGAAAAGCCCTCAGCTTCTAATAAGGTATATCTTATGAAGCAGCTATTTACTTTGCAAATGCAGGAAAGTGGATCGGTACATACTCATCTCAGTGATTTCCATGGTTTGGTAAACCAATTAGCTTCAGTCAATATTATTTTTGATGATGAGGTAAAGGCTCTCTTGATTTTATGTTCTTTGCCTGAAAGTTGGGACAGTTTGGTTATGGCAGTAAGTAATTCTGCATCTGCTTCTAAAATCTTAAAAGTTGATGATGTTGTGAGTGTGATCTTGAATGAAGAAATACGCAGGAGAAGCACAGGTGAATCATCAGGGAATGCTCTAAGTGGAGAAAACAGGGGAAGGCAAGGGGAGAAGGTTGAGCAAGGGAAATCAAGGTCAGGAAGGAGATCCGAGTCCAAAGGTATTACCTGTTGGTTTTGTGGAAAGAAAGGACATACGAAGAAGGAGTGTTGGTTGAGAGACAAAGAGAATCAACATGCAGGTATTGAAGAAGCAAAGGATGCAAATTTTGTGATGTAGGATGCTCTCATACTTTCTTCAGATAGTCAGGTAGGATCATGGATTTTAGATTCTGGTTCATCTTTTCATGCATCCCCAAACAGAGATTTGTTCTATGAGTATGAACAGGGAGATTTTGGAGTGCTCTATTTAGGGGATGGTACGCCTTGTTAGATAGTTGGCAAAGGGAAAGTGAAGCTGAGATTGCAAATTGACAACACATGGGTGTTGAAAGAGGTCATGCATGTTCCAATTCTGAAGCAGAGTCTGATTTTTGTAGGAAGGTTGGGAGATGAGGGATGCACAATAACCCTCACAATGGATTCTTGGAAGGTTACCAAGGAAGCACTTGTTCTAGCAAGAGGTAAGAAAGTAGACACTCTTTATTTGTCTACTTGTATTACTGATTCTACTTCTGGTGTAGATTCAAAGATGTGGTCTAATAGGCTTGGTCACATGAATAAGAAGGGAATGGAAGTTCTTGATTCAAAAGGTATGTGTTCAAATTTGGAAAGCACAGATACAGTTCATTATAGAAAGAGGAAATTTGATGCTTTTGACAGGAACAAAGAAGCCTTGGTGTTTATGAAGGAGATGAAGGACAGAGATCAGTCACAGGGGTTGAATAAATCTAAGCAGGGTAGCATGGACAGAGGTATGATCCAAGAAGAGCTCATGGATGAAAATTTCATCACTTACAGGAACACACAGACACCGATATCGATAGCTTGGCACCAACGTCAGTCATCCAGATACCGACATCGGTCATGTGTAGACTAGCAGGGTCGATAGGTCAGACAGGAAAAGTCTGACATCGGTCATAAGGATTGACGTCAGTAGGAGGGACACCGGCGTCGGCCAGGGAAATGACGTTGGTAGTCAGGGTCAGTGCAGGGAACCGACATCGGTCGGGATCAGACTGGGAGATGGCCTAGATCAGTCACTGGAACGGATATTGGGTGGATCTATAGGTCTCAAACACCCATGTGGAGGTTAGGAAAGGTATGTGAACCTCATATTCATTATTCACCTTCTTTATATTGCTTACTGATAGTCACGAACTAGGAAGATGGAAGAAGTAATGCAGGTAGAATCTAGAAACAGTGGGAGCTTGGCATGGATGAGGAGTGTGAGTCCTTGGAGAACCAAATAGGTATTTGTTGGTAGTGTTGTCAACTGGAATGAAGCACTGGATAGAGGGATGGATTCCCATTTTAGAGAAGAGAGTGAATGGACACATGAGATAGAAGGCTATGGTATATGGTCTTGATTATGCTGCAGAACAATGGAGGTTTGACCATTGTATTTTATCTTTACCAGGTTGAATAATATTAGCTACATTATCCTGTTACTGTATTGTGTTACTTGTTGCAAGGTTTCATATACAAGGAGTTTTTCTGAGCTAAGGGTAGAGTTGGTTCAGAAGTATGTCATGGAGAATTTGGGAGCAGCAAAATTCTTATGGCATAAGAGACAGGTATTACATCACAGGTTTGCGTGGTGGTTGGTCTTCAAGAGTGACGTTGAAGAGGGATACAGAGCCTAAGGAACAAAATAGATGGTGTACAGGTATAAGTACAGGTTGCAGCTATTTATCTCCAAGTGGGAGATTGTTATGGTGTGGAGCTAAAAGCTTCAACTATTTGCAGACATAAGAGAAAGGATGCTAAAGAACCAGAGCCACCGACGTCGGCAGTATGACCGACATCAGTCAGATGCAGTGGAGAAGGAGACCGACAACGGCAGAGAGTCGGCCGACGTCGGCAGCACTAGACCAGTAGGGACCGGCATCGGTCACCTGTGTATTTTTAGAACTGCTATTGACGAACAGTCAATTAAGTGAAGCGAGTGTCTGCATGTCAAGCGACTAATTATAGTCACTAGTTTCGTGTCTAATTATTGTAACTATAGTTCTATTTTTGTAAGCATGGGATCCTATTTAAAGACCCATAAGGCATGTATTGTAAGTATCTAAGAAGGCAAGTAATAGCATTGAAGCTAGCAAGGTCAAGGAGATCAGCTGAAGCATTCAAGGAGGGATAGCAACTCAGGGTTTAGAGTTGTTGTGTTGAGCAAGAGAGAGAGAGAAGAAGGTCTTGAGGTGGGGCAAGCCTTTGAGGTGGAAGAAGAAGTGGCATCTTCCTTATTGTATTTTCTTCTAGTAATATTTAATACAAGAGTGTGTATTGTCTCTCAAATTCTTTGTTGTCTCAAGTTTCTAGCTACTTTATCATTTTGGTATAATTTCGTGTTTAATTGTTAATACGAGAAGTAATCATATGTGCTCTAATTGGTAGAGCTAGATCCCCTGACAGCCTATTTAGTTAGTAGATTTATGAAGTAAGTATGTTGCAAATGAGGATATAGATGATTAAAATTGCTGTGATTAAGTAAGAATATAAGAGTTATTTATATATGAATTTTTAGGTCTTGAAAGTATGTCTACTAAATTTTTTTGGATCTATAAGTTCTAGGTAGGGCTACAAGGAATCTAAACAGGCCTAGTGTGAAGATTTGTTATTTTTTCTTAGTTTCTCCAAAAGAGTAAGGCATGAGTGTTTAAATTTAAGTTATGTGGTTGGTTTAGATCATGTTTCCTATTTTTTTAGTGGCATGAAGTTCTGTTGGTGGTCCTTGAGGTGGCTCGAGAGAAGGCTAGTAAGCCTATGTGGTGGTTCTTCATGGTGTATGGAGATCTGAAGATGCTCAATAGGTGAAATGTCTTAGAGATCTTAGGGGGAGTCCCTATTATATGATTTTTTATGAGTTATATCATATTTTAGTTCTTTTATTTTTTCTTTATTCATTGGTTGTAGTGCTTGGTTGAAGAGAGTGTTGGCATTTAGCAAGAGGAAGTTATCAAGGCAAGAAGAGGTAGGCTCAAGGTAACAGGGATTTTGTATCATATTATAATGTATTCCTCTCCTATTGGTGCTATTTTTAGGTCCTATGGATCATTTTGTTCCCACTTTGTCATTGTGTCAAAGGGGGAGAAGGTTCTTATTATGAGAGTGCTTAAAGAGAGAGAAGGAAGGTGAGTTGTATGATGGGTGTTGACATCAATGACAAAAGGGGTCATTATTGGAGAGTTTTAATTGATTTCATGGAAGTTTCCAGGTGAGTGGATGAAGCATCTTGATATTCTAAGTTTCAATGACCAAGTGTGCAATGTTCTTGTCTTGGTATTCTTGAAGTAGGCTTCACTGATCTTCAATTTTGGTATGACTAGGGATATGTCTAAAATATTGAAAATGTGTAAGGGGTCCCATCAAAGGTCAAGGATAATTAGAGAGCTTGTGGAAGTGAATATTATTCATCTAGTTCTTCATTATGTTCATCTTGGCATAGTTGCTTTTGTAATAGAAAATATGAGTGGGGAGTTTACTGATGTCACCATTACCATGTATGGATTATTCAAGGGGAGTTGGTCATATGGGTGTGATCACATTAGTCCCAAGTTGTTATGTTCCAATTTTAAAGTCATGAGATTGAGTGTATAAAAATATATGTGGGTGAAAATTTGGCCTCTCAGATAGAATTTCACTAAGTTTCTATACTTAGCCAGACCATCATTGTATGTCATACAGATATGAATGAACTAGTATATTTATGTATTTAATTTAGGTATAAATAAATTCAATAATGGTCAAAGGTTTACATGGATATTTTTTTATATTTCAAATAATATACCCTAAAAATATATATTCTTGAAGTGATTTCTATCTCAAGTTATAAAGCTTCAAAGTTACTCTAGTAGATTATGATGGGTTAGAGACCATCAAGTTTAATCATGTTGAAGTCTGAGCTCATTAGTCTAGAAGATCCAATAGTGAGTGATTAATTGCACATATTGATAGTAATGTTGCTTATAAAGTCAACATGTCAAAGGTTACACATGTTGGTGATGAGTGTCGCATTCATAAATCTTGGATAGTAGATCAATGGTTCATGGATGATCATGTAGTCAGAAGATCAATGATGTGGGACATTTCAAAGAGTCAATAAAGCATGTGGGAATACCAAGTGGAACAAGTTCATGGAATAATACCAAAGTGTTAATAAGGCATATGAGGGTGCCATGTTTTATAATCATAGGAGTTCTAATCTAGATCTAATGGTGAGTGTTGTAAGATAATGATCGAGCTACTTAGAAGAGATCTAGAGTGTATTTGTTCCAAATTATCAGGAAGTAGTGAGATGATGACAAGTGATCAATACTTAAATAGTAAGCAAAGGTAAATATCAAGCTACTTCCAAGGAAGATCGATTATGTGTATTTATCTAGGTTATGAGAAAGCACAAGATGAGTTCAACATGTTCAAAGTTTAACAGTTGCTCAATGACCATTGGAATTCAAATATTTGAATTTGTGAGGAATACCAATCTATAGTTTTTGTGTTATAACTTTTGATATATATATATATAATTTGACCATTGTGTAAAAATTAAAGTTGTATAGGGCTTTAATTTCATTCATAAATATTTATTTTAAGTTATAATTGTTTGTACAATCAAATATATCAACATCAAAATTTGACTGTGTATGTGTTCATGCTTTGTAAATAACTAAGAATGGTAATTGAGTTGTTCTTGATGGTATTTAGACATTTTAAGATGAAATACATGTTGTATCATGTTGTAAACTTCATGAGGACCATATATGTGGACTATGGAGGTTTGACCAATTTAGTTTGTGTATGATCAAAGGCTTAGAAGTTGACTATGTGTTCCTTCTTGGTGATCATATGTGTAAAATGATGTTTGGGTTGATTGTGCTATAGTAAAAGGGTCTTATGATGCATGTTGTCACTTAAGGTGGACCTATAGATCATGTGTCAAGGCTTTATGTATTTTCAAAGTGTTCTTGTGTTCTAAGTTTTCTCAAAGAAGTGTTAAAGAGGTGAATGGGTCTCCATAGGACCGAAAAGGATAATTAGGCCTATTTGAAAGAGGTTACTGCTTAAAAAGTGACCCATGTAGATGCCTTAAGTGTGAAGGCATGGGTTGTGGTGAACTAAGAAGATAATAATCATGAAGGATCTATAAAAGGTGAAATTAAATGTTTTGATTTCTATACTTATAATAAGAGGTGTGTGTGAGAGTTAAAGAGAAAAGGAAAGAAGAGAGGGTGTGTGCCTAGTGGATGGGTTGTAGAGTAGAGCAGGTTAATGACTGTGTGTATGACCTATGATTTATATTTATAATGTTAAATACAATGTAGGTTTGAATATTAGGGAAATAAGCAGATAGAATAAGTATTTTTAGGTTTTAGTGTATACATGAGGGTAGTTTGAGTGAAGAGAAAGAGAGATTATGGCATGCTTATATGAGAGGCTTGTATGAGATAGGGAGGGTTTTTAGAAAGGGTTATAAAATCAAAGGTCCATCATCAGGTGTTGAAGACATCAATTTAAAGGTGGAGATAAGTTTGGAGGTGATTGAGTTGGTGCTTGATCATCTAGGGGGTTGTAGCCTCCTTGCTAGTTGATGTTAGCTAAAGACCAAGTGGGTGCTTAATTAAATTGAGGGGTGTGTGCTCCTTGATCATTTGGTGATAATATAGATTGAAGAAATACCTTTATAATATAATTAGTCCATGTGTTTTTAGGCTTGATAGTGGGTTTTATTCCCCAAGAGGGTTTCCCACATAGATTTTGTGTTGTGTGTGTAATCTTGAATTATCTATTTGTTCATTTCTATAAACATCTTTAATGCTTCATGAATGGTTGTATTGAATGCTTAAGTGTTTGAATGGTTTGTAAATTTAATTAGATTATTTTCCATCATTGATTAACCCCCATTTATTGGTTCTTACCTCTAACAATCTTGGCATTATCCTCAACCAAGCACAAGAAGGGACTTCAAAGTTTCCTCAAGAAAATAAACTTAATAAGAATGTTTATACCTAGTTTTGCCAACTTGGTCAAACCCATCACTTTCATGTTGAAGAAGAACCAAGTGTTTACTTGGTCTAATGAAGGTAAAGTAGAATTTGAGGCTATCAAGTAAGCCATTGCCCAATCACCCACACTCATGAATCCTAAATTCTCAAGGAATATCATATTTCATGCCTTTGCCAATATTGATAATATATTAGCTATGTTGATCCAAAAGAATGGTGAAGGAATTGAGCATCTAATTGCATTTCTCAGTCAAGGGCTTGAGGGGTATGAGTTAAGGTATTAATTTATAGAAAAACAAGTCCTTGAAATAGTAAAAAGCTTTAAAAAAATTATACTAATGCTCTTCAATAGCAATATTTATCATATGGTGTCTCATCTTAGAGTGAGGGACTTCCTTCTTAACAAGGACTTGAATGAAAAGAGGGCTAGTTAGATTACCAAGTTCATGGAGTATTATGTGGAGACCAAGGTCACTAAGATAATGAGAGGTAAATGATTATGTGAGTATATGGTTGATGACCTTTAGGAAGATAAAGAAGCTATTTTGGTGATATAATAAAACTCACAAATAGATGCACCTCCACCTCACACCAGCTGGCTTCAGGATATGACACATTTCTTGATAATAGGTGAGTGCCCATAAGGTATGGATAGGGAAAAAATAAGGTATTCTAGAATTTAATCCATACCTTATACAATGGTTGATGGGGGCATAGATGATAACCAAGTGACAAGACTTTTGGAGCAATTGCATGATGGTCTTAAAGGAGGTCATTTTGCTCTAAAGACTAAAAAACAAAAGTTATGAGAGATGGTTATTACTAGCCCAATCTCTTCAAGGATGCCTATGCATGTGTGAAAAAATGTTAAAAGTGTGCTCTCTTTGTAGGCAAGCAAATATTATTAGCCCTTTCTCTCAACCTAATCTAGGTTGAGCAGTCTTTCATGTAGTAGGGTTAAGACTTCATAGGAATGATCAATCCACCTAGTGGAAGACATTAGTGCTACTCACTACTAATTACTACTTTACTAGGTGGGTGGAAGTGATTGCCCTGAAAGAATTTGATGAAATAGTAGTGTTGGACTTCTATGATAGCATAGTAACAAGGTTTGGTGTACTAGTAACTATAATTTTAGATAATGCTTTAGCATTTGTTGGCATGAGAACAAGTGAATGGGAAATTTAGTTAGGAATATACCTTAGTACATCCTTAAGTTACTACCCCCTAGGAAATGGACTAGATGAGTCAACAAATAAGAAATTGATAAGGATTATCAAGAGGACTATGGAAGATAATTAGAGAGTGTGGCACATAAATTTAAGGACAACCTTATGGATTGATAGAGTGACTCCCAAATTTTCCATTGGTAACTCACCATTTGTCCTTATATATGGAAAACAATCCAAATTTTCCATCTCTCTTGAATTACCTACCTTAGAGTTAGCCCATCAACTTGAGTTGATGGAGAGTGAGCCTATGAGCATGAGGATGGCAAAGCTCATGGAGCTTGAAGAAGCAAGGAACTTTATAATGAAGACACTAGAGTCACATCAAGCTCAAGCAAAAAATCCTTTGACAAGAGGTCCATATAAAAGGACTTCAAATAAGGGGATCTATTCCTCAAGTGGGATTCAAATAAGGCCAAGACAAGAAACCATACCAAGTTTGACAGCTTGTGGAGTGGTCCTTACTTAATCTATGGATGTAAATAGTATAATGATTTTTAGCTTGCCCACCTGAATGGAGAGGTATTACCCATCTTAGTCAATGAGACTCATTTAAATACTTACTATTATAAGAGTTTACATCCATTTTATATATTCGATTAGGTTTTTTATTTTTTTATCTAAGTGCCTTTGTACATTCTTTTTAGTTGTGTTTTTTCCCTTCCATAAGTGCCTTGGGAATAATGTTTGTTTTGTTATTGTTGCTTCAAGAGGAGCTTTCCAAAAAGGGACAAACTTGTATCATCTTCATATTAGTTGGGAGGAAATACATGTGACCCCATATGCTCAATGGATAAAATAAGGGAACTAATCTATTTCATAGCATGCATGTAATCCCAGGAGGTCACTAGAAATGTTGGCCAAAATTAGCCTACATACAAAGATTTTGCTAGTATAGCCTAAAAATCTTCATCTACAACCATGGTTTGAGGATCAAGAGAAGGAATTACTCCCTTTAGGGTTTTGGCCCATTTTACTCTTCTTAATGAATGAAAATAGATAGGAAACCAATAAAGGAATTAGTTTTCACAGATAAGACAATGAGATAGTTCAAAATTGGTGACCTTCAAAGGTTTAAACTCAGTCATGATCCACCTAGTTCATTCAATCAAAAGAGTTCACAAGTTTCATTCAAAGTGAATGCATTTAAAAATGATCTAGCAATGTGAGATGTGCCAAGAAACATCAAATTAAAGCTACAAGAAATAATTATTTGGATTCAAAAATCTTCATCAAGATGCAAATCAAACACAGGGTTCCCAAGTGGTAAGATCTCAAAAGCTAGGATCAAGGATCAAAAACATGCAAGTGATATCATCAAGTTAATAAGTCAAAGGTTCCCCAAATTAAGTCTAATGGTGTATATTCTTATGTATAAATTATGATCGATGATCCACATTGAAGACTGGGTCAATAGGTCAAAAAAGATCTATGACATGTGTTCAATCTTGAATCAAATATCTAATGGCAATCACAAATTCAAAAGGTTGGAGGATCTTGAGGATGAAAACAATGGTGCCATGTGTCATGATCATGATGAATTAGTAGATCAATGATGTGTATTTGATCATATAGATATTTATTAACAACACAAGTTCAAACATACCAAGGAGATCGATGATGTACATGAGGTCAAGAAGTCAATGAGCCTATATTTCATGCAAAGATGCCACATAGAATAAAAATGTTCATCAAATGGATACTAAAATTAAAGTCCACAAAAGACATTTGGGGCTACCAAGTGGCATAATCTAGAGATCCATCACAGATCAATGGTTGATGACGAAGGTCAAAGCCAAGAGACTCCCAAGGAGATCAATAGAGAAAATTTGATCAAATATTTAGAAGTCATAGGATGAGGACACATGTATTATGTGACAATATTCAGGTTTTAAAATGAAATAAGTAGCCCAAGGAAATGCCACAAAGGTAGATACATTAAATCAAAAGATTTCACCACCTAGGAAAGCAAAGGTATAAATGCAAGATTAAAATACCATTTGAGTTACTAGAGTAAACACTATAGAATGTAGGATGCCATTAAATCTCAATTAGATCTCTCAAAAGACCGTAGATGAAGTTTTATGTCTTGTTCATAATCATGAGACTAAATAGCCTGATGGATCTTCATTGGCATTATGACTATATGAAAACCAATAAATAAGATTGGTTTTCATCTATAGTAACCTATGTTCAGGGTTTGAAGTAGAGGCAAAGTTATGATTATGAAATGAGTGTCTTATTTTTAGAGTTAGTCATATCATCCACTTTTAGCAGGTACATGCAATCACCTAAAATAGACATAGTCATTGCTTAGTCAGGTATATGGATATGAGGATTTTATCTTTATAACAAAGACAAATGGAGGATGGAATATAAATCTAAGAGAGAGATATAGTGGTTAGAGAGTGTAGGTGGAGCATTAAATGAATTTTTAGAGTCTTTGGAGGCTCTTCCTTCTTAGCAGACCATAACTCATCATCTTCAACAATAAAGTTTTGTCTTTTAGTATGTTTCTTAGCCAATGAAAGAACTTGAAGACTATTTAGAGCTAATGAAGTTTAATTTATTGAGAAAGGATTGATCATAATTTATCAAAATATGGTTTATATTTCATAGAAGGTGGTTGTAGGTCATTTATTAAATTTTTTCTACTCGTTTCTCTCCCCTCTCTCTTACCTTTTCCCTATATCTCCCATTTTTCTTTCCCTATAGAAGTAACTCTCGAAAGGGACTCTCATTTTATAAATAAGGATACTCTCATTTGACATGGCTAAACCCTATCAAAATTTGTATGAAATACCTCTTGAAGCAATAAAGATAATTTTTAACTATATCTTGCCTCTGAATTGTGTTTGGTAATCTTGTGCATGATGGCATTGTTAAGTAGTTTCTTCCATGTCAAGTATCCTTCTTCCTTGCTTATTTTTTAGGTGTTTTCAAGATATTTTTAGGTTTGAACTTGTGTTATTTATTCCATTATGGACACTTTTTTTGAATCTTATAATTCCTCTTTACTTCATTCAATGCTTCATGATCCTAGTTTATGAAATACTTAGGCAAACTAGCTAGTTTGTGAGATTGTGTGAGCTAGCATTGTATTATACTTCATCAGTGTTTATTTAATGATTATGTGAGTTATCAATAAATTTAGTGCATCACCTTTTTATCTCTCTTAGTAACCCTTTTGCCCCTTCTCTATCCATTTTATAAGTAGTAGCATTAGTTTAGGTCATCCATCAAGAGGAATCCAACCTTCTCTAAAGGTTTAACCCCATTACAAGATACCAACAGCTTGGGGTTGTTCCAATTTTGTGGTTTAGTTGGATGGATACTAAATAACCCCATATAAGGGTGTAAATTAAGCCCATAATAGTTTTTTTCATGCATGGTATGACCCACTTTCAAAGAGGATTGGTCAAGTTTGATGTTGGTTTGATCAATTTTTAGCAGTTATAGCTTTCATCTTTTAGTAGATGGTGACTCCAAAGAACACTCAACATTCCAGTGGTAGAGCAGTAGATATCTTTCATGCCAAAGCTAACTATAAGATCAACTTATAGAAGTATTCCTTTTGAATTTGTTGAATTACCTTCAAACTCTGTAAAAAAGGTTAAGATTTTCTAATACTCATCCATATAAAGGATATTTTCCTCCTAAACCAATTTCAAGGTCTACCTCTATAAGAAGATCTTTGTTAGCTCTTTTCATTGCCATGCCAACCCCTAGAGCTTTCCCTTTTATGTATTTCAATGGCCAAAGTCCTTTAGCCCTCTAATAGCATGATCCTATCTGAATGACAACTCTCAAAAGTGTTCCTTACTTCATGGGAGACCAATATACAATCCCTTATAAGCACCTCAGAGATATAGCCAAATTTTACAATGTTCATGACATCATTGAGGAGAATGTGACCATTAAGTTATTGGCCATCTCATTCAAGGGAAAATCCTTGGATTGGTATAGAAACCTTACTGCTAACTCCATCACATCATGAGACCAATTAGGTGATGCATTGTGTAAGAGATTTGAAGACAAAAGTGACCACTTGTCACTTGAATAACATCTAACCACAATCAAGAGGGTTCCTCATGAGGTTAGTAAGACTTCATTACCAGATTTCAAAAGACATGGGATAAGATTCTAGTCTCTATCAGGTCTAATCCTAACTATGCTTTCCTTTACTATCTAAAAGCTCTCAATAGTGATATTATAGTAATGATCTAGTTTATGGGAGGAAACACACAACTAAATGCTTATGAGGTGGTAATCAAAGAAATGAATTGTATAGTACAAGATAGCAAGCTTACACCTAAGCCACCAATCCCTTTGTTTCTTGACATTTATCCACCTCCTATTTATATTCCTCCTTTCTTACCATTCCTCCTATGCCAACACTTTCTACCATACCTACATCAAATTAAGAAAAGGCTTCAACTATTCAATCTAGTGATTCCCAAGAAAATAGTAATTTATAAGAGCTTTAGAGCATGTTTCAATCCTTTAGAAATGAATCATTAAATGTGAAGAGGTAGCAAGCCTATGTAAATAAACCTTATCAAGCTCCTTAACAACCTCAATAGTAGTATTTTCAAGTAAATAGGCCATCTACAAAGGAAATTTCTAAGGACAATGCCAAAGATAGGGGAAACCTAACTATTTTAGGAAAAATAATTATAATCCAAATACTACAAGTAATTCCAACACATTGGTCCCTACTCAGAAAAATATTTTTCAATAATGTGAGGGTACAATTCCTTGGAATTAGTCATTTGATTAGTCCATTATCCCAAACATTGAGTTCAATCAGGTTTTTAATGAGCAATGGCATCAAGATGCTAGCTATGGATACAATCAATTTCTTATAGCTCATAACACAAAAGTACCTATGATGAAAAAATTGGAAGAGCCTCAACAAAGCCAAGGACCTAATGAAGGACTAAACTAGTTGGGTGTTACAATGGTTAATCATAAGCATGAAGAGTATTATGAACTAAATCAGTAGGCTAGTTTTAGCCAAGCATACATTTTAATGGCATCAAATACAAGGTTTAAAATAAGGAACATGGATGGTAACTAGGAAGTAACCAAAGAGCCTTATACTATTACTCCATTTATATCAAATCCAAATGAACCTGCAATGGCTCCAAAGGTTCCAATGGCTCCAAAAAATTAGAATCAAGGGAATGCCTTTGCACCCTAAAACTCATAAGTTCAAGATATGATTGTTGTTCCCAAATCATAAGAAAAATTTGGTGGTTTACCCATCAATGTTGTTGAAAAAAATGAAAAATTCCAATGTGAGTGTGCCAATGTGGGATATGATTTCTATGCCTATTCATGTAGATATCCTTCAAGAGGGTTTGTCAAAGATCAATGTTTTTGAAAAGCCACTAGGCAAGGAAAATTTAGTTCTCACAAATGCAACCAAATGACTAAAATAAGGGAAATTAAATAAGGTGGTCAAACCTCCTCCCTTCTACATTTCTATAATCATCAATGATTCCCTAGTACATAATTACATGGTAGATAGTGGAGCAAGTACTTTAGTGATGCCAAAGTCAATAGGAGATTGGCTTGGTTTGAAGTATAAACCCTAATCTAAGGGAGTTTTATAGCTTGATGGATCTTCCACCAAACTAGTAGGTATTATCACAGGTCTTTACCTAAACCTGCATATTTGTCTAAGTGTTTTAGTGGCTTAGTATGTGTTGATTCTAGATGTGCCTCCTTGTTTTACTTTGTTCTTATCTAGAGACTTCATAGAAAAAATTGGGGGTTATCTAGTAGTAGATTGGTCCTAAATGGATTTAAAGACAAGGTATGGGACTAAGGTATCAATCAAAGCTAAAATTATTGCACAATTTGACATAGATCCTTATGGGATAGATAGCCCAAACATCAATTTTACCATTCTTGATGAAGATGAACATTTGGTTGGTCAAGAACTAAACACTCATCTTAAGGAGATACCTGATATGTTCTTAGATGAGTTATGGGGTGAGAATCATCTACTTAACCCTTTGGAAGGTGTTGAGGAAAGAGACATGGGAGTTTATTGTTTACATAAGGGAAATGAGTCTATGTTATTACTCACTAAGCCTCAAGAAGATACTAGAGGTTTGTGTAAATTGTTCTTTTATTTCTCAAGGAGAAAACATGGGGTAGGTGTAGGTGAAATGTAGTATCTCCCTCCAAAGATAAGTAATTATCTTCTTACAGGTTCTAATTCAATTTCTCTTGAAATGAAACTGAGTATGAGGTCCTCATACATGGCTTACAATGGGATAATAAGAGGGGGGATAAAGTAATTACAATTATATGGAGATAATGAGCTAATAGTGCATTAGGTCAGAGGCCAAAATATTACCAAGAATCCCTTTATTAAATCCTAAAAATATAGAGTGTGGGATATACTTGAGGACTTTGAGGCCTTCAACATTCAAGCAATATCAAGGAACCAAAACCAATATTATAATAGGTCGGTAGTTGTGGGATCTTAGTTTGACATCCTAAACAAGTTGAGAAAGTACAAAGTGTAACCACATGTTAAAGTGGTGGTAAGACCATTAGTGCCATAAAATGAAGCTCATTGGTAGGTCTTCAATAGTGACAAGTAGATTTCTTATTTATTATAGTAGGAAGAAAAGTTTTCCTTAATAAACCAAGGTAAATTCCAACATCAGTATGAGGATCAAATTGTTTAGCTAAGGTCTAACAAACTTCATAAAGGGCCAGTCACCCTCAAAGGTCTTTTCCATAAAGGAGATTATATGAGGAAAGACAAGGTAGTGATGTCAACTAATGAGGAGAACTATGAAAGAGTTCTTATCCTTAAGGACAAGCTCCTTAAGATTGGAAATGTAATATCTAAGGCTAAAAGGCATGTTTTCATTAAACTTTATAGATAATATTTAGACATCTTTGTTTGGGAATACAGTGATCTGAGAGGTTTTGGAATTAGAGGACAATACTAAGCCTATAAAGTATAAACAAAGTCATATAAACCCAAAAATTTAAGATTTGATGAGGAAACAATTGACTAAATTGATTAAATCCAACATCACTTTCCCATCAAGCACTCTTCATGGGTGGCCAACCTAGTACCTGTGAGAAAGAAGAATGGTGAGATCTAATTTTGTGTTGACTTCAGATAGTTGAATAGGGTCTCTTTAAAATATCGTTACCCCTTACCATCCATGTAATAACTCCTTCAAATATTTTATGGTTGAAAACACTTCTCTCTTTTGATGGGTACTCAGGACACACGAGGTGTTGGTAAGAGAAGAAGACTAGTACAACACTACCTTCACCACAAAGTAAGGCACATATGCTTATTAGAAGATGCCTTTTGGCTTGTCAAATACTAGTGCTAATTTTCAAAAATCCATAGACATGGATTTCCAAGGCTTGTTAAATTAGATGGTATTGGTCTACTTGGATGACATAACATTTTTCTCTAAAAAGGCTAGTGAGCACTTGGATCACCTAAGATTGATCTTTGAAAGATGCAGAGAATATGGGATCTCACTAAATCCCAAGAAATGTGTGTTTATTTTTAATTAAGGCAAACACTTGGGACATATTATCTCAAATAAAGGACTAGTTATCAACCCTAATAGAATAAGTACCATTTGGGCATTATCCTTACCCAAGCACAAGAAGGGACTCTGGAGTATCCTTATGAAAATAAACTTCATAAGAATGTTTATACCTAGTTTTTCCAACTTGGTCAAACCCATCACTTCCATGTTGAATAATAACCAAGTGTTCACTTGGTCCCATGTAGGTAAAGTATAATTTGAGGCTATCAAATAAGCCATTGCCCAATCACCCACACTCATGAAACAAGATTTCTCAAGGGATTTCATATTGCATGCCTTTACCAATATTGACAATATATCAGCTATGTTGATGCAAAAAATAATGAAGGACTTGAGTAACCAATTGCATTTTTTAGTGAAGGGCTTAAGGAGTATGAGGTAAGGTATAATTTTATATAAAAATAAGTCCTTATAGAAGTAATAAGCTTTAAGAATTTCAGACCAATGCTATTCATTAACAGGATTTATCTTTATGGTGTCTCATCCTAGAGTGAGGGACTTCCTTCTTAATAATGACTTGAATGATAAGATGGTTAGTTGGATTACCAAAGTCATGGAGTATGATGTGGAGATCAAGGTCACTAAGCTAGTGAGAGTCAAAGTCTTAAGTGAGCATATGGTTGATGACCTTTAGGAAGATAAAGAAGTTATTTTGGTGACACAAGATAACTCAAAAATAGATACACCTCCACCTCACACCAGCTAGCTTTATGATATGACACATTTCTTGATAATAGGTGAGTGCCCACAATGTATGGATAGGGAAAAAATAAGGTATTTTAAACTTCAGTCCATACTTTATGCATTATTTGATGGGGTTCTATTTATAAAAGACCTCAATGGGGTGTTTCAAAGGTGCATAGATGATAAACAAGTGACAAAACTCTTGGAGAAATTTTATGATGGGCCTGAAAGAGGTCATTTTACTCCAAAGACTTTAGTAAAAAAATTGATGAGAGTTGGATATTACTAGCCCATTCTCTTCAAGGATGCCTATGCATGGGTGAGAAAATGTCAAAAGTGTGTTCTCTTTATAGGCAAGCAAAGATTATCAGCCCTTCCTCTCAACCCAATATAGGTGGATCAACCCTTCATGCAGTGGGGTTTGGACTTCATAGGAATGATCAATACACCTTATAGTGGAGGAAACAAGTGGGTACTCACTGCTACTGATTACTTCACCAAGTGGGTGGAAGTAATTTCCCTAAAAGAAGCCAATGAAATGGAAGTGTTGGGATTTTATGATAGCAAAGTAATGAGGTTTGGTGTAATAGAAACAATAATTTTACATAATGCCTTAGCATTTGTTAGCATGAGAACAAGTGAATGGGAGATTCAACTAGGCATCTATCTTGGTACATCCTCAAATTACTACCCCCAAGGTAGTATACTAGCAAAGTCAACAAACAAGAACTTGATAAGGATTATCAAGATGACTATGGAAGAGAATTAGAGAGTGTTGCACATAAAGTTAAGGACAACCTTATGGGCTAATAGAGTGACTCCCAAAGTTTCCATTGGTAACTACCATTTATCTTTATATATGGGAGAGAATCCAAATTACCCGTCTCTCTTGAGTTGCCTGCCTTGGAGTTAGACCATCAACTTATGTTGATGGAGAGTAAGCCTATGAGCATGAGTATGGTAGAGCTCATGGAGCTTGAAAAAGCAATGGACCTTATAATAAAGACACTAGATTCGCATCAATCTCAAGTAAAGAAATCCTTTGATAAGAGATCCATAGCAAGGGACTTAAAATAAGGGGATCTAGTCCTCAAGTGGGATTCAGATAAGGTTAAGCCAGGCAACCATACCAAGTTTGATAACTTATGGATTGGCCCTTACTTAATCCATGGATACAAACAACATAATGCTTTTCAACTTGCCTAGCTAGATAGAGAGGTATTACCCATCCCATTCAATAGGATTCACTTAAATCCTTACTATTAGAAGATTTTTCAGCCATTATATATATTAGAGTAAGTTTTTAATGTTTTTATCTAATTGCTTTATGCACATTATTTTTAGTTTTGTGTTTTCCCTTTCATAAGTGCCTTGGGCATAGTGTTTGTTTTGTTCTTGTTTTTCTTGTTACTTCAAGAGGTAGTTTCCAGAAAGGGATATCCTTGTATCATCTTCATATTAGTTAGGATAAAAGACTTGTGACCTTGTATGCCCAATGGATCAAGAAAGGAAACTAACATGTTGCATAGTAGGCATGCAATCCTAGGAGATCACCAAAAATGTTGGCCAAAATTGGCCTACATACAAAGATTTTGGTAGTATATCTTGAATATCCCTATCTACAGCCATGGTTTTAGGATTAAGGGAAGTAATTACTCCCTTAAGGGTTTTGGTCCATTTGTCTCTTCTTAATGAGTGCAACTAGATAGGAAACTAATAAAGTAATTGGTTTTCATAGATAGGATAATGATCTAGTTCATAATTTATGACCTTCAAAGGTATAAACTTAGTCACGATCTACCTAGTTCATTCAATTAAAGAGTTCACAAGTTTGATTTTGAGTAAATGCCTTCAAAAATGATCTACCAATGTCAGACATGCTAGGAAACTTCAAATTAAAGCTACAGGAAATAGTTGTTTGGATTCAAAAATATTTAACAAGATACAAATAAAACGTAAGGTTTCTAAGTGGCACGATCTTAGAAGACAAGATCAAGGATCAATGGCATGTGGGTGATCTCATCGATTTAATAAGTCAAAGGTTCCTTGGATCAAGATCAATGGTGTATATTCTTACCTACAAATTTTGATCAATGATCCACATTGAAGACTGGGTCAATAGGTCAAAAAAGACCTAAAATGCATGTTTAATCATGCATCAAAGATTTAATAGTGAGCACAAGGTCAAAAGTTCAAAGGATCTTGAGGATGAACATGACAATGTCATTTATCATAATCATGATCAATTAGTAGATCAATGGTGTGTGTATGATCATATAGATCAAATATCAACAACATGCATTCAAACGTGATAAGAAGATTGATGGTACACATGAGGTCAAAAATTCAATGATCCTATATTATACTCAAAGATACCATATGGCATAAGTCCATTCACTAAATATATACTAACAATAAGGTCCATAGAAGACATGTGGGGCTGCCAAGTGGCACAATCTAGAGAGCCATCATAGATCAACAATTGATGATGAAGGTCAAAGCCAAAAGACTCCCAAGGAGATCAATGGATAAAATTTGATCAAATATTTAGAGGGCACAAGATGAGGACACATGTCTGAGGTGATAATAGTTAGGATTTAAAATGAAATAAACATCCTAAGGAAATACCGAAAAGGTAGATACATCAGATCAAAATATTTCACCACTCAGGTAGGCAAAGGTATAAATGAAATATTAAGCTATGATCTAGGTTACTAGAGAAAATACTATAGAATCATAAGATGCCATTAAATCTCAGTTAGAATTCTCAAAATCCCTCAAATGAAGTTTTGTGTCTTGTTCAAAATCATGAGACTAAATATCCTAATGGATCTTTATTGAAGTTACGACTATATGAAAACCAATAAATAAAATTGGTTTTCATCTATAGTATACTTATGTTCATAATTTGAAAGGGACATAGTTGTGATTATGAAAGGAGTGTCTTATCATTCAACATAGTCATATCATCCACTTTCAATAGGTACATACAACCGCTTAAAACAAACATAGTCATGGCTCAATTAGGTCCATGGATATGAGGATTTTGTATATATAATGAAGGAAAGTGGAGGATGGCATATAAATCCAAGAGAGAGATATAGTGGTTAAAGAGTGAAGGTGGGGAATTAAATGAATTTTTAAATTCTTTGGAGGCTCTTCCTTCTTAGTAGATCATGACTCATCATCCTCAAGTTTTGTCTTCTAGTATGTTTCTCAGCTAATGAGGGAAATTAAAGACTATTTGGAGATAATAAAGGTTAATTTTTTAAGGAAAGATTAGTCATAATTAATCCAAATATGGTTGAGAATTCATATAAGGTAGTTTCATCTCATTTATTAAATTTTGTCTACTCACTTCTCTCCCCTCTCTCTTCCCTTTTTCCTATATCTCCCATTTTTCTCTCCCTATAGAAGCGAATCTTGGAAGGAACTCTCATTTTATCAAGAAGGAGACTCTCATTTAAAAAGGATAAATCCTTTCAAAATTTGTATAAAAGACCTCTTGAAGTAATAAAGATAATTTTTATTTCTCTCTTGCCTCTGAATTGTGTTTGGTAAGCTTGTTTATGATGGTATTGTGAAGGAGTTTCTTCCATGTCCATTGTCTTTCTTCCTTGCCTATTTTTTAGGTGTTTTCAAGATATTTTTAGGTCTGAAATTTTTCTCTTTCTACCATTAATTGATGCTTGGTATGAATCTTATAATTCTTCTTTGCTTCATTCAATGCTTCTTGAGCCTAGTTCATGAAATACTTAGGCAAATTAGCTAGTTTATGAGATTGTGTGAGCTAACATTATATTATGCTTCATCAATGTTTTTTTCATGATTATGTGAATTCTCAATCAATTTGGTGAATCACATTTTTATCTCTCTTAGTAACCTTTTACCCCCTCTATATCCCTTTTCCAAGCAGTAACATTTATTTAAGTGATCCATCAAGAGGAAGCCAGCCTTCTCTAGAGGTTAAACCAAACTATAGGATACCCAAAACCTAGGGTTATTCTAATTTTGTGGCTTAGTTGGAGGGATCCTAAAGAACCCCCTATGAGGGTGAAGATTAAGCCCATAATAGTTTTTGGCATGCTTGATGGGACCCACTTTTAAAGAGGATTGGTCAAGTTTGATGTTGGTTTGATCAATTTATAGTGGTTATAGCTTTCATATTCTAGTATTTGGTAATTTTAAATAACACTCAACATTATAGTGGTAAAGCATCATCTATCTTTCATACTAAAGGTGACTACAAGATCAACTTCTAAAGGTATTCCTTTTGAATTTGTTGAATTAGCTTCAGACTTAGTAAAAAGGTTAATATTTTCTAATACTCATACATATATAGGATACTTTACTCCTAAACCAATTTCAATATCAACCTCTATAATAAGATCTTTGTTAGCTCATTTCATTGCCATGACAACCCTAGAGCTTTCTCTTTTATGGATTTTAATTACCAGAGTCCTTTAAACATCTAGTAGTAAAATCCTATCCTAGTGTCATCTCTCAAAAGTGTTCCTTACTTCATGGGAGATTAGTCTAAAAACCCTTTTGAGCACCTCATAGATATGTCCAAATTCTACAATATTCATGACATCACTGAGGAGAATATGGCCATTAGATTATTGGCCATCTCATTCAATGGAAAATCCTTGGAATGGTATATAAACCTTAATAATAACTCCATCACATCATGGGATCAATTAAGTGATGCATTGTGTAAGATATTTGAAGACAAAAGTGACCAATTTCCACGTATAGAAAAACTAACCACAATCAAGAGGGCTCCTCATGAGGTTATGCAAGACTTCAATACCAAATTTAAAAAGACATGGGATGGGATTCTAGTATCTATCAAACCTACTTCTAACTATGCTTTAATTTACTATCTAAAATATCTTAATAGTGATATTTTAATAATGATCTAATCTATGGGAGGAAACACACAACCAAATGCTAATGAGGTGGCAATTAGAATAAAGAATTGTCTAATATAGGTTGACAAGCTTACACCTAGACCACCAATGCCTTTGTTTATTAAGATTAAACCACTTATTATTTCTATTCCTCTCCTTTATACCATTCCTCCTATTCCAATACTTTCATCCATACCTACACCAAATTAGGACAAGGATTCAACTAATCAATCTAGTGATTCCCAAGAAAACAAAAATTTCTAAGAGATTAAGAGCATGTTTCAATCCTTTGGAAATAAATTGGTAAATGTAAAGAGGAAGAAAGCCTAGTTAAATAAACCTTATAAATCTCCCTATTAGCCTTAACAATAGTCTTATCTAGTAAATAGGACATCATACAAAGGATATTTCCAAGGACAAGGCCAACAACAAGGCCAAGGATAAGGGCAACCTAACTATGTTATGAAAAACAATTATAATCCAAATGCTACAAGTACTACCAACACTTTAGTCCCTACTCAAAAAAACATTACTTAATAATGTGAGGGTACCATGCCTTGAAATTAATCATTTGATCAATCCATTATCCCAAACACTAAGTTCAATTAGGTTTTCAATGAGCAATGACATCAGGGTACTAGTTATGGATATAATCAAGCTCTTATAGCTCAAAACATAGAAGTACCTATGATGACAAAACCATAAGATCCTCAACAAGGCCAAGGGACTAATGAAGGACCAAACTAGTTGGGTGCCACAATGGTTAATTATGATCATGAAGAGTGTTATGCACTCAATCAGTAGGCTAGTTCTAGCCAAGCATACATTCTAGTGGAAGCTAATATAAGGTTCAAAAGAAGGAACATGGATGATAACCAGGAAGTAGTCAAAGAGCCTCTTACTATTAATCCATTTGTATCAAATCCAAATGAACCTATAATGGCTCCAAAGGTTTCAATAGCTACAAAAAAATCATAATTAAGGGAATGCCTTTGTACCCCAAAACTCACAAGTTCAAGGTATAGTTGTAGCTCCCAAAGCATAAGAAAAATTTGGCGGTTTTCCCATAAATATTATTAAAAAAATGAAAAATTATAATGTGAGTGTCCCAAAGTGGGATATTATTTATATGCTTGGTTAGGTAGATATACTTCAAGAGGGTTTTTCAAAGATTAATGTTTCTGAGAAGCCACCAGGAAAGGAAAATGTAGTTCTCACCAATGTAACAAAAAGACCAAATGAAGGGAAATCAAATATTGTGTTCAAACCTCCTCCCTTATACATTTATGTAATCATTGGTGATTCATTGGTATATAACTACATGGTAGACAATATAGCAAGTAATTTTATGATACCAAAGTCAATAGTAAATCAACTTGGTTTGAAGTATGAACCCTAATCTTAGGGATTTTTGAAGCTTGATGGATCTTCTACCAAACTAGTTGGTATTATCAAAGGTATAAACTTAACCCTACATGTTTATCCTAGTGTTTTAGTAGCTTAGGATGCTTTAATTCTAGATGTGCCTAAATTTTTCTCTATGTTTATCTAGAGACTTCATAGCAAAAATTAGGGGTTATCTATCAGCAAATTGGTCCTACATGGCTTTTAGGACAAGGTATGGGACCAAGGTATCAATCAAAGCTAAGCCTATTACATAAATTCACATAGATATTTATGGGTAGATATCCCAAAAATCAATTATACCATTCTTGATGAAGATGAAAATTTATTTGGTCAATAACTAAACACTCATCCTGAGGAGATACTCGATATGTTCTTGGATGAGTTATGGGGTGAGAACCATCTACTTAACCCTTTGGAAGGTATTGAGAAAAGAGACATGGGAGTCTATTTCTTATATGATGGAAATAAGTCCATGCCATTCCTCATTAGGCTTCAAGAAAAATAAAAGGCCTATCAACTAAAAAATTAAAGATTTGATAGGGAAAGAATTGGCTAAATTCATTGAATATGACATCATCTTTCCCATCAAGCACTTCTTATAGGTAGCCAACCTAGTACATGTGAGTAAGAAGAATCATGATATCTAGTTGTGTGTTGACTTTAGAAACTTGAATAATGTCTCTTTTAAAGATCATTACCCCTTACCATCCATGGATAAACTCTTTTAAATAGTTTTTGGTTCATAATGCTTCTCTCTTTTGGATGGGTACTCAAGGTATAACTAGGTGCTGGTAAGAGAAGAAGACTAGTACAAGATTAACTTTACCATAAAGTGGGGCACATATACTTATCAAAAGATGCCTTTTGGCTTGTCAAATGTTAGGGATATTTTTTAAAGAGCCATGAACATGGATTTTCAAGGATTGTTAAATTAGATGGTGCTAGTCTACTTGGATGATATAACAGTTTTCTCTAAAAAGGTTAGTGAGCACCTAGATCACCTAAGATTGATCTTTGAAATATGTAGATAATATGGGATCTCACTAAATCCCAAGAAATTTGTACTTTTTGTCAATGATGGAAAACTCTTGGGACATATTATTTTAAATTATGGTCTAGTTATTGACCCTAATAGAATAAGTGTCATCTTGGCATTATCTTTACCCAAGCACAAGAAGGGACTCTAGAGTTTCCTTGAGAAAATAAAC
>JARHVA010000764.1:2377500-2430000 GCA_037957365.1 Torreya grandis | reverse complement strand
CCTACAGGGTTTGCCTTGATTTGGGAGATTTTGTAAAAGCTAGATGTTGAGGTTGATTACATATTATATTTACTTATTCCTAGAATGTTCCATATTATTTTTTTCATGTTTTATGGTGTTTTAATGAGTAATATAACTCACTTTGTGAGAGGGTGCCAACATGAACAATTTCAATCAGTTTTTCCACTTGTAGGAGCTTGAATTACATACAAAGGTTTAATATGAATGGTAAATTGTGAATTACTTGTTTAAATGAAATGGGTGTGACCTCATTATAGTTTTTGTTCTCACAACCCCATGTTTTGATCAAGAACCCATGCCTTCATCATACCAAACCACCATTAAACATTGTGTCTGCTCCATTCTAGATGTTCTCAAGGAGTTTTCACATTGAAAAGGATGTGTTTGATCTTATTTCAATGTTTTATTAGTTAATTTAATGAATTTAAATAATTTAAAAATTATTTTTTCTTCACATTAGGCCTTTCATCCATCTTTGTTGCTTTATTTCACACCCACTATCCACACACAGCTAATAGTCACCTACAAGGGCCATTGTTGATGTCATGTTGAGTATGAGGATTTTGGTGAAGAGGTTTCAAGATTTATAAAAATAAATAATACATTTTGAGTTTTTAAATGACTCATAATTTATGAAAGGCTAAAATTAATGCACATTTTTCACACTTGCATTTACTGTTTGCAGACCTGATAATGTCTACCTATAGGATTTGTTAGTAGAGAGTAGGGATCCTTACATATAAGTGTCAAAACTAATAATGAAACCCCTATTTAAATTATAACATGCCAAATGGATCATAAAATTCATTCCAAGGAGGCTAAATTTATAAACAAGTTGTAGCCATGATCAAAGAGTTTAGGACTGAGTTTTGGGATCAAATCCCTAAAGATCTCAGGCAAAAGACTAGCTCATTTTGTGTATACCTTGTAATAAGGTCAACAAGGGTTTGTGAGACATCACAGTGGAAAATTCTTGTAGTATCCATTAAATAAATTATCCATACATATAATGGATCCAAGGGGATTAGTGAAAGCTAGCTATTGAGAAGCCCAAAGTTACATTTATATACACTAATTTTCCTCATTATCATCTACAGGGTTATGATCCAAAAGAGGCCTTTGTCATGCAAAAGTTGAAACTAGACTTTTATACCATAATGAGAGTAATTATAAATTTATATTGTAACATTAATAAGTATAAATTTCACCAAAATTGATGATACTTTTTATTTTGACTCCCCAAGCATACCCTTAGTCTATACACAGACCCTAAAATATCTATCTACAACCAACTACAAAAACACTCAATCCAACATGCAATTTTGAGATATAATCACCAAGGGTGACATATGATAGATGTTAAAAATGATATAAAAAAATAATATGACCTAAAGGATCATAAAAAATATTCATGTATTGTTTTTTATGATAGGGCTGACTCAGTCAGGTAGGATGAGACTCAGTTTTGAGGATAAAAGGATTCAAAAGAGGATACATGTGAAGTTAACACATTGTAAATACTTGTATTAACTACCTTATATTCATGATTATTTACATGAACTATTAACAATGTGAACAACCCAAACACCTCCTTAAACCCTCAATATGCATCTACAGTGAACTCTTTCTGACTATGTCATACAGTGAACATGTTTGAGGTTCAAGGTGATAGAAAAAAACTAGGCAAAGTAAAAAAGTGGGGTCAATAACTTATCAAATTATATTATAAGTTATGAAGGAACATTATGCACTATTTCCAAACCTAAACTAAGCATAAATACCTACAAGTATATTACTTTGATGACAAGGACACAGTCAATAAGTAGTGAGTAAGGGGTTGATACTTTGAAAGTTGATAATGCATAGTATGGGGTGAATGTATAATAAAAATTGTTGATGAAAGAGAATACCCAAATAAGGTATTATGTCTTTTATTTCAAGATCAAAATACGTAGATTCACCTATAATAAGGGTTCTTATTAGTAGGTCACAATCAAAGGCACATTTAAATTAACCAATCAAAGTGTGAGGTGAGAACATTTGAGGTTGAGGTGAGTTTCAAAGATAAAATAATTAATAATGGTCATAAAACCCTCATTATAATATCATATTGATCCATAAATTAGAGAAAATGGTTCTCATAACAAGACATAGTCCACTTTGGAGATTCCTGCACATAGTCTTGGTGCATAGAAACTAGTTTTGGAAATTGAGGGTTTAGAGGGTCATATGAGATGACTAGGAGCTCAAATTTTGTGTGAAAGGGCATAAAAAAATTTATAATTCCCCAAAATAATAATATTTCTTTATATAATATGGTAAGTACCCCATATTTTCTCTTAGACAAGGGGTACATCCCCTCATGCATAGCTAGCAGATTTGAGGAGAAATCATTGAAAGTGGGATCAGGGGTTGTGGAAACATGGAAATAAGGTGTATATAGTTTTATTAGACCTATTACATCATATAAAACTAGGCACAAAGGGGGAAATGCTATCATAATGGTCTAAACCCTAGGAGTTGAAAGCAAGCCTGTCAAACACACTAAGGCCTATAAGCCAAATAGAGGACCATCTTCATTTCTAGTATGGAGTGATATTTATAGCCTATGGAGTCATGTTTATTGGGTCACTATAGATTTTTTTGAGCCTTTTTAAGTTAGGGGAAAACATCAAAAGTTAGTTTGAGTTATAGGGTTCAGTTAAGCCTACTAAGCAAGGATTGTGTCTAATGCCCAAAAGGGGTGTTAACTTCATTTTGTCCTTATATGTGATTTAAAACCTATTTAATGATGTTATTAGGATGGATATAGAGGTAACCAATCTATTATAAGTCATAAAATACCAAATAAAGCCATTTTTTGGACCTTAAGTCAACTCAAACCTATACAAAGGGTGAAAAGAGCTCAATTAGTCAAGATTGAACACTCATATCTCTCTTGATGTTTTACATGTGACCTATAGGAGTTTGGAGAAGTTATAATAAGTCATAAACAACCATTTTGTTTCATTATACTGAAGGTTGGACATGAAATCTCTATGAACAATGGCTAAGCAGGTAAAACTATCTAAAACCCTTGTAAAACCCTTAAAGGAACCTAATTGGAGAAATGAGGTTGGAAATACATCCAGTTGGAATAATATTACCATGAAAGATTTTTTACCTTGTAAAATACTCTCTCAATCTCCATCACATGTTTTTTTCCTATATAGACTTGTATAGATGGGGACAAAAATAGGGTTTTTCTCACTATTTTGTGTGTTTTATAGGTTGTAAGAGGTTTCAAGGGATGAAAATAATATGGAAGTAAATATTAAGACTTAATATAACTCCAAATATCACTCTTATTCCTTTTAATGTCTCCTAAGTGTCCAGACTAGGTGCTTCAACTCAACCAGTCAAAACTGGCCTATTGGACAAGCTAGTGAAAAGTGTGAAAACTCTAAGGGAAAGTGATTCTAAAGTTTTATTAATGATTCAAATTAAATTTAGGTCATTTAAAATTTTCATTAAATCCATACCACATATTTCATGGAAAAATAAAGCCAAATTTGAGACCAAGTGTGCAGGGTGCAAAAAAGATGAGTTTTCTGGACAACAAATGATGAGGGCTCATTTTCAGAGGTTTCTAAAGGACCAATCATGACGCCAATGCATGGAGAGGAATGTATTATATCCTTACCTTATATTAAAATCATTATACCTACTCTTAATCATTTATTAGATGTTCAAATAGGTTTAAATCATGAAGGCATTTTTTTGAGCTAGAATGAGGAGTTTCTTGCCACTTTTGATGAGGTTTATGACTTAGATTGACATTTGTACCTCCAAAAATTACATTTTTCACCCCATAACATATCTAAATTCAAAATAAAATCCTTTTATCATCTTTACAAGTGTCTTTATGACCCTTATACTTCTCTTTTCTTCTCTCTCTCACAAGTTTGATAAGAACTAGCCATTTTGGCATTGTATTAGATGCTCTACCTGAGTATCGTGAATCCCTACTCAAATGTATACCTTTTTATAAATAATAAAACTAATTTTTACCTCTTATATTAATTTTATTAATTTTTTCATTTTTAATGTTTTATTTTTCATAAGTGAAGACTATGGATTCTTTAGCATGTTTTGTCATTCTTTCATCCTATTTATAGTTGGAAAACTTCTTTTTGCAAGGCATGTGAAGTGTTTTATGAGATGTCAAGGATTGAGTGAGTTATTATTTTCATTAGTGCTCTTATAAGCCTCTTTTCTAATCCTCTTAGCTTTTCGCATTCATCCATAAGATCACAATGTAACAATGATGTGAGAAGATGAAGATTGGAGAAGTGTATGTTTAGTTTGTCTTTTGATTTCAAGTGTAATATACATATGGTTAGATTTCATCAGTCAATTTGGTGTATAACCTCCCTTAGGTTAGTTTTATTTCAATTTTCTCTCTCCATTTCCCCCTACCCTAAGTTTAATAGTAGTTTCAATATAAAGTGGTACATCAAGGGAGCTATCCCTATCTAGAGATTCACCTCATTCCCTAAGCTACCAACAAGCCTAGAGGTGATTCCATTATGCCACTTGGATGAGGAGAGATTTGAATCTACTCAAATGGTGAAAATAAAAGTGATAACAATAATAAAGGAAAGTTTTGGATGGCATATAAATCCAAGAAAGAGATATGGTGGTTGGAGAGTGTAGGTGGAGCATTAAACAAATTTTTAGTCTTTAGAGCCTCTTCCTTCTTAGCAGATCATGACTCATCATCCTCAATAACAAAGTTTTGTATTTTATTATGTTTCTCAACCAATTAGGGAACTTTAAGACTATTTATATCTAATGAACATTAATTTATTGAGTAATAATTAGTACTAATTGATCCAAATATGGTTGAGAATTCATAAAAGGTGTTTGCAACTCATTTATTGAATTATGTGTGCTTGCTTCTCTCCCCTCTCTCTTCCCTTTTTCCTATATCTCCAATTTTTATTTCACTATGGAAGAAAATATCAAAAGGGACTCTCATTTTATGAATAAGGAGACTCTCATTTGACAAGGATAAACCCTATCAAAATTTGTATGAATGATCTCTTGAAGTAAAAAAGATAATTTTTACCTATCTCTTGCCTCTAAATTATGTTTGGTAAGCTTGTGCATGATGGAATTGTAAAGGAGTTTCTTCCATGTCCATTGTCCTTCTTCCTTGCCTATTTTTTAGGTGTTTTCAAGCTATTTTTAGGTCTAAACTTGTGCTCTTTCTACCATTAATGGATGTTTGGTGTGAATATTATAATTCCTCTTTGCTTCATTTAGTGCTTCATGAGCCTAGATTATGAAATACTTAGGAAAATTATCTAGTTTGTGAGATTGTGTTAGCTAGCATTGTCTTATGCTTTATCAGTGTTTATTTCATGTTTATGTGAGTTCTTAATAAATTTGGTTCATCATGTTTTTAGCTCTCTTAGTAACCCTTTTACCCCCTCTCTATCCCTTTTCCAAGCAATAACATTAGTCTAGGTGATCCATCAAGAGGAATTCGGCCATCTCAAGAGGTTCAACCCCACTACAGGATACCCATAATTTCGGGTTGTTCTAATTTTTTGGCTTAGTTGGAGGGAGCCTAAATAACCCCCTCTAAGGGTGTAAATTAAGCCCACAATAGGAATGATTGACTAACACCTTTAGGTGTGAGGTAGAGGGGGATACCATAGAGGTGGGTATCACCTTAGAGGATGTGCATGCCATATTAGGATTACCTATAATAGGTACACCTATGGTTACAATAATGATAGATAGTGATGAGGAGAGGAGAGACCTAACTATATGGGTGATGGGCTTAGAGATGATACACCTTGGATTGAGAGTGAACATGTTCAATGTATATAATTTACAAATTTTGGATATTTGAAAGGCTATGATTTGACTTATGATAGAATAAGTGTTGTTCCATAAGTCAAATGGAAAGGTACTACTATTTATGATAGCCTTGAGTTATATGATATTAGAGTACAGGATTTTATACAACTTGGGATATATCATCTAGGTATAGCTCGTGTATAACATGTATGGAGTCTTATCTAGAGGGTAGATGTTAGTGGGACTGATTATATTATTGATGACATGGATATACAATAGGTTCCTCATATATCATCTATCTAGGCTGCCCCATGTGATCGATGATAGGTTACCTTGGGTTTAGATATGGATACAATACTAGGTAGTGTGGGTCATGCCCCATGTGCCAACATTGAAATTGATGAGATGAGTATTTATTATATGTAATTCATATGGGTACACTGATATGATATGGCCTAGCTAGGAGATAATAGAACCATCTTTCGTATGGACATAGGTGATAGGGCACTATACCTAGTGGATTAAGCCACATTTAATGGCACACGTACTAGGGCAAATGGGATTTCCTCACCCGGTAGCATCGATAGTGGTGCCCATGTTTTAGGACTAACATGTGAGAGAACCATGAGGGAGAAGAGGAATAGGGCCAACAATTGCTAGGCCAGAGTTCATAACATGTCATGAGAGACCATGGACTTGTTGAGTATGATAGGTAATAAAATGAGATGGATGTAAAGGTAAGAGTACCAGAGGTACGATTACTAGCTTTACATTAGGAGTTGTGACCACTATAGACATGACATCAATGGAGTCAATAGGATTATGAGAGATCAGAGACATAGACATCTCAGATGACCCATTAGATGGGTCAAGGTAGAGCTATGCTATATAAAAACCACTCAAGCATAGCCTAAGATGGGTATGAGTGGAAACTCTAAGATTTGTTTTTAGGTGTCAACCTACATATGAGTTTCTTAGAGGATGCATTAACGGGTAGACCAAGCTCAATAGGAATGTAAATGGTGAGACATTAGTGGATAACACATAGATAGGTAATGAAAGATGGTTAAATTTTGCTTAAGAAGATAGACTAAAAATAGATAGATTCTGAGATATATCAATGATTTAATATTTATATAGTTTAGTTTTTATAGGTGTGGTAGAGGATGAGGAAACCATATGAGGGTCCTTAGGGATGGGATCACTTCATGATATACTATATGAGGTGATAACATCATATGACCCTACTATACTAGAGGATCCCTAGGTACCATTTACCCCAGTTCAAGCAAGTTGGTCTAGATTAGCTAGAGAGGCCATGAGGTAGTTGTGAGTACACAAAGTGGGGATGTAGCCATTGGTAGAGGTGATTATAGGGAAGGCATGGGCATGGTAGGCCCTAAATAAGGTGAGAGTTGTACATCTAGATACCATGACACAGATGGGACAAGTATAGGCCCAGGAGAGAGTGACATATGTAACAATCATATCCCATATGACACAAGTACAAGATCAAGAGAGAGTGACACATCTAGATACCCTAGTATAGTTTACATAGGTGTAGGCTCAAGTGTCTCATCTATAGGGGAAAGTATTAGGATTGAGATCTTGGATAGCCTCTTTACAGTATTCTATTCAAAGGAGTCAGATCAAGGCATATACGGGTAGCATGGCTAGGCCACAAGATGGGTAGGATGGTGCCAAGCCATAGAGCTGGAGCATTGTATATGGTTATATTTTTATATTAAAACTCATGATATATATATATATCATTTTTGGATTTAGATGTTGATTTTATGTGTTTTCATTATGGGTGGGTTTGTTGATGTTTGGATATATTTATTTCTAACACATGTATTTATCTATTTGTTATATATTCTATGAGAAATATATGAGTTTTGGTTTCTTTTCTATCATTATGTAGAACACATACATGGTTAAAAATAAATAGGCAAAAAGGACCTGGTAAAATATAAGCAATCAAAAATGTACCACATGCTATTTCACATTGGGACATGTGTAATAACAATAAAATGACAGTATAAAGAGCCAAAAGGGTGGTAAAACAAGATGGTAAAAAGTTTGTTTTTAAACCAAAAATTGGCACCAAATTAAAACAAGTAAATCACACTAAATCATGTTGGGAAGTATGAAAGTAATGTAATAAAGTGGAAAAACTGTGAAAGAAAAAATGGTATAAAAATAAAATCAATTAAAATAATCAATCATACTAAATCACATTGGGAAGTATAAGAGAAAAACAAAATTGGAAAATTTTGGTCTTAAATTTATCACTCTCATTCAAGTTGGGAAGTATGAAAAATTCAAGAAATGGTTAGATTCTTACATGCAATCAGAAAATAAGAAGATAAAAGTAAAATAGAAATGAAAAAAGCATAAAACATACTAAATCAAGTTGGGAAGCATGTTAATTATGTGTAACTTAATAATCAATCACATCTTATTTCATATTTGACACATGTAATTTTGATTGTGACTTGGATTATTGGAAAATTTTGTGAGGAAGTCCAAGTCCTATCCATGGTCTTACACTGAAACTCACAAAGGGAACACCAATGAGGTGGAATAAATGTGAAAATTTTGTAACAAAGGATGTTGGTAATAGGAATGTGAAATTATGGTAATTTGTGGGGAAGGTCAGGTCCTATCCACGATCTTACAATAAAACTCACAAATGGAATCCCAAGGGGAGTGATCAGTGAACTAAAAAATATTTCTCAAGATAAAATATGATGAATATAGGGAATGAAAAAGGGAATGTAAAAATCTTAACTTAGGCATCTTATGAGAAGACCTTAGGAGATAAGAGGCATACTAAGGACATGAGAAGACATTAAGTGACTAGTGACCATCAATGTGCAAAGGAAACATGTTCGCTATAGACATAAAGCTTTATAAGAAAATAAGAATTCTACTAATAACAAATCATGAAGGTAGATTGATACAAGAAAAGTAAAATGGACCTACCTTCCCATGATGTGTTCTATATTCCTCAGGACCCCTTACAGAGCTATCGATCTACTATGAAGATTGGGTACTTGCATGAGAAAGTAGGTATCACTAATGTTTTTGTTTTTTAATTCTCCTTTTCTAATCTACTGGCCTATCACACCCTAATGGACCTTGTATCTATCATGAGGGAAACTATGGAGTTTGAGCTTTGACTAGAAGGAGATGTTCTTTGAATCACATCTTTTAGTGTGATTTTACTTTTAATAATTTTGGAATGTTTTTGCCTTTTGTTAAATGATTTAATATTTTGAGTGTTTTTAAGGATTTTTAAGATTTCTCCTTCATACAGACTTGGAATGACCAAACATGAGAGATAAAGTGATACACACAAATGAGCTATAAGCTTAGGCTAAAGGAAGCTAAGTAACCAAAGACAATATTGACTAGGATACTTAGGCTTAACAATGAACTAATATGTTATCTCAAGTCTCAACCATGTATATGCTTAGTTTGAAAAAAGGGAATAAAGTGAATGAAGGAGATCCAAAGTGGACTGCTCAAAGGAGAATATAATGAGATTAATTGTTCTATAGCTAATCACATGGTAAAGAGGGAATGACCAAAGGGAACTAGTTGTGTATAACCAAGTCATAATGACAATTAGTCATGAAAAATAGAGATAAGAAAGAAAACAATCATGAAGAGAAAATAAGGGAGTTTGTAAGAAATAAACTCAAGAAAAGAAGAGAAATAAATGATAAAGAAGACATATATATGCAAATGTAAATGATAGTATAAGTAATATAGAGTGCAAAAGTAAAATCATCATGTAAGATAAATATTAATTTGACACAATATCAAATGATATAACAAATAGATAAAGATAAGTTTGGAACACATGTCCAATCCAAATGAAAATGTAAGAACGCCATGCATGTGTTCATAAATACTAATAGATTTACCCACACACATTATTTAGAACATCTGATAGATATTTATGAAGTTGGAATCTAATTTTAGCTAATGTCTCATCTATCTTTAGTGAAAACTAAGAAAATACTTCACATCTAATCTCCTCAATAGAAAAGGTAGGAATGCTAGATATATCTTGTTGAGGAGGCCTATTAAGAAAGGGATGCTCAAAATAATACATTAGAGTGGACTCTATGGGAGATGTAGGAATCACTGGTGGGGAAGGATTCACAAGTGAGGGACTCATAGGTGGGGAAGGATTCATAGATGATAGAAGGTCCATAGGTGAAGGATTCATAGGTGAAGGAATAGAAGGTGATGAAGGGACCACAAGAGGGGATGAAACCATAAGAGGTAGAACCATGGGAGAATAAGGGGGAGCCTTATTACAAGAAAAACCTATGGGAGGAATAGTAGAAGTAAAAAGAATAACTATAAGGTGATCTTTAATATATTGCTAAAGGATGTGATAATGATCAATGTGATGGGTGCCACATTGGTGCTAAAGACAATACAACTCTCCATACTTAAGAATATACTTAGAAAGTACCTTTAGGGGAGGTATGACCTTGTTTTAGGAATGAGAGTTATAAGGATGAAAAATATAAATATATTGTCATAGTTTATGACAATGCATGGATGAATGATTATCTATGCCATAGAAGTAATAAAAACCCCTGTGAGTGGGATTGGTAGAGGTACTCATAAGAGAAGGTGTAAAAATAATGGAAGGATCTTGGGAAGGCCCATCAGCCCATTTGGTGGGAAATGAAGCCATATATGGTAAAAGAAAAAATCCATCACCAAGAGAAGGTAATGGTGTGGAAAGAATGGGATTAGGATCAACAGAAGGAACAATGGGATCAAAAACAAGGAGAGACTTAGCTAGAGTAGGAGCAAGAGTGGACTTAACCATAATTGGAGAAAAAATGGGCTTAACTATAGTGGGCTATACTACGGGAAGAGTGGGGTCTATAGAATATTGAAGAAGGGTCACATGCATCTCAAGGATAAGTAGGCTATAGCGGTTAGGGAACCTATCAAAGCAATAAGGTCTAGTCATAACATGATTCATGAGCATACTCCTATGAGGTTACTCAAAAATTAGAGGTGTCGGCACCATCTCTAACCTATAATAAAGAGGAAAAATACTGATATTAGGAACTATAAATGATGGAATATAGGAAAATACATGAAAATATTAAATCAAAGAGGAATGATAATAGATAATCTTAGCATCATAGGATTGAACAAGACCGCCTAAAAAGGGATCATCTAAGGTATAACCATCATCATAGTCAAGTGTGTGAATATTAATGATACAAGTAGGGATGATATTATGATCTAATAAATTGTGATGAATAGAATGTGAGAATGATATTATGAGTCAAGATTTCAGGAATATCATCATAGGAAGTTTATGAGAATGAGGATGCAAAGTAGTAGGAAGTTGAGAGATGAGATGAGGTGAGAAATTGAAAGTTTTAATATTTAGGTTGATCTCATCAGGCTCATCATTATCAAAATCTAAGAGATTAGGAGGAATATTCTAATATGATTTTGGTATGACCATTATAACCATGGGAAATTTAAATCATTGAGACTCACAGAATGGAATATTAGGTAAAAATTCAAGAGTGGGAATCTTGAAGATAACATAGTCATGAAATTGTTTGAAATTCCAAGGCGTAGTATCACCCTGAATCCTATATATGGATCCATTTTGAGGGAATTTAATGAATTCAAAAGAGGAAGAAGAGATAAATCTCATATAGTGAGTCCACATCCTACCAAGCAAGATGTTATAAGATAGAGTAAATTTAAATATCATCACCTTCACATGAATAATGATAGGCGGGATGGTAATGGGAAGCCACACACAACCTAAAGGAGGAATTTACCTTTTATCTTAGCCTTGAAATGTGTTGCATGTATACTTGAGATTGTATTTAGAATATCCAAGGGTATTGATAAAATCAAGAGAGGTAACACACGTAACATATCCCTCATCAATTAAGGCACACATGACTTGTATATTGTTAATTTAGACACTAATCAATAAAGGAGGATCATATACACAAAGTAGAATCTCATTGGGAATCATATAAGTGATGGGAAATTTTAAGGAAAGAGAGGTGTCCATTATTTCATCAACATGGATGGACATCTCTTCAAATTTTTGTAATGTGTTATCTTCAGATCTAGATATGGTTGTTTCACATCTTGCTAGAGGAGGATGAGGGATGTTCATTTCGAACAATAGTTTTATAAGATGTTTTTGATGATGTGGAGAGGTATTCATAAGCTTAAGTATTGGAATTTGAGATGGGATATTAGTGAGTTCCATTATGGGATCCCACTCATCATAACCCATAAGAAGGTTTTTATAAATAGTTCATAGTGTTGAAGGAGGACCTTAGAAGGAGGAGCTAAAGTGCATTAGGATTTGTGTTGATAAGAAGGAGAAGGTTTAGAACAAGGTTTTAAATTATGTTAATAAGATGAAGATGTTTGTTTAGGTTGGTTTTGAGAATTGATAGAAAAAGTGTTGATAGAATCTTGATTATCATTAGTGTTAGGTAAAGAAGATAGAGGGATGGTAAAAATAGAATGGGAAATTTTATTTAAAGGAGGAGTTAGAATTAGTTCATCAAAGGTCATAAGGTCATCTTGCCCCAACTTAATTGATTTGGAGAAGAATCTTGGATAACATTAAATTTGTGAGATAATGGAGGAGTGTAGATAGGTTGATGGTCAGTGAAAGCAACCACCCTTCACATATTAGTCATATTAACCACATTCTCTTTAGGAGTTAGGTTAACGAGACTTTCCACATTATTGGTGGAATGGATGGGCTTGTATTGGTTGTTTTGGCTAGGTTGGTGATTAGGAAGAGGGTCTTTGTAGATAGCCAAATGAGAATTATCTTGATTTAAGGCTTGAGATTTAATATGTGTTTCATGAGCCTTAAAAGTAATGTCATTAGATTGTTAATGCTTTTAAATGATTGAATCATGATCAAAATTAGGACCAAGAAGAAAATCTATAGGTAAATTATGAATTTGTTTACACATCTCATGAGAATGACCCCAACTAGTGTGAAACCAACAAAACTTGTTAAGATCGTACCAAGATTTCATAGGATGGGTGGGATCAAGTTCTCATGGAAGTGGCCTAGGTAGATTTTTTAGTAATTTAGTTGAGGATAGGTGTTTATGAACATTGATGTTATTAGGTGAAAATAAATGAGGATTGGTGTATTTTTGAGAAGGGGAATCTAGTTCTAAATATTGGTTAGGAACAATAGATTTGATTTTATTAATGGTGTCATAAGATTTTATGACACCATCATTGGTAACATTAAAAATTTTGTTTTTAAGTAATATACGAGTACTCATATAAGGTTGGGGTGGCTCAAATTTATGAATAAGTAAATCTTGATATGTAGAAAGAGAGTGTGGACCCAATATTATAACTTAGGAAAAAGGGAATTGGTAAAGAGATGGAAAAGGTTATCATCGGAGATGGTTGGATAATGTTTTCTACCTTTTAAAAAAAGCTTGGGAAGTGTCATTTTACAAGTTGTTTACAATTTATAAAGTGGGATAAAGTATTCCCAGCAAGATCATTAGTTTGGAACTCTTGAACTAGAAAATTTATTAAATCTTCCAAACTAGTAATAGAATGAGTTTTAAGTTGGTTGTACCAATTTAAAGCATCACCCATGAGGGTTTCAGCTAATAGCTTAGTAGCGGCAAAGGTGTTTAATTTGACCCAATCTTTACAAATATTTCCAAATCTTTTTAGATGAAGGGTAGGATCAGTTGATCCATTATAATAAATGGTAGGGTTGATACATCCTATATCAATATTATCAATTTGAGTGGTAAGAGGCTCATTTTGAAGATAATTAATTATTTTCTTAACCAAAAGAGGTTGAGGGATGAGACTACCTTGGGAATATTTAAGAGGAGGTGGGGGAACATTTTTATTATGCATGCCCTAAGATGTTGGTTGAGGATGAGTTTTAATATGGAGAAGGTGATTTTGCATTCTCATTATTTGATTGGTATTATGAGCTTGAAAAGTATTCATTTGATTAAGTGTTTGTAACAAGAGTTTGTGGGTTTGATTAGCATTGTTACCATTATTTGAAGCATTAGAGTTTTTATTAGTGGCTTGGGTACCACTATTGGTGTTGGCAGGAGCTTGAGAGGAATGTTAGAATGTGAGGCACTAGTGGCAAAAAAAAATTATGTGGTAAAAGATGAACTAGTGAGGGGATGAGAAGAGGAAACACTAAAAGCATGATTACCTTGGGCATCAAAGGATACACTAGTGGAAGGATTAACTATAGTGGGTCTTAGGAGAGGCCCACTAGATGTAAAACCTGCCATGTTAGTGGAGATACTAGGCATGGAGGTATAATAAGTTAAATAAGAAGAGGTCATTGTATGATAAGGGGTCATAATCAAGGGAAGAAGCTGAAAATCAAAGAAATGAGTACTTCCAAATCCATTTGAGAATGTGGGAAAAGGTGAATGAGGCTTTTTGGATTGACAAATAATCATGAGATGGTAAATTTTAGAGGTATCCTTTCCTTGATGTTGAGAAAATTCAGAGATAAAGAAGAGCATTTTAGGGGTATACTCTAATTCAAGTTGATTTTATAGTGAGAAGGATTATGCTATGAAGATAAATGAAGAAGGGTCCCATAGTTCATTGTGTGAGTGGATATATGGACATTAATTTCATCCATGAGACGAACCCTAATATGTTTATGGGAGACCATATAAAGCTTGGTAAGACTCATCATGTTTGTTGAATGTAACTTAGTGTTATCTTCAAATAGAAAGTTCATGATGAAGTAGAAATGATCTAGGAAGATCCACATTAACTCTAAAATAAAATTAGTAAAAATGTATATTGATCATTAGCACAACATATATCTCATTGAGAGCTTTCCAATAGCATGCAAAACTTTAGAAATGGAGCTCATATGTTCCTTGTGCAGTTAGTAAAAGTTCCAATCAAAGCTAGTCAATAGGTAGTCAAAGCTGGTCAAACTAAAAAAATTACCATCATTAAATATTTAAAATCTAGTTCCATGATGTAGAGTTCATTTTAATATTTTCATCACATTTTACAATTCGAAAAATGGAGTCTATATGCGAAAGTTATGACTAGTCAAAGTTATGGTCAAACTTGATGATGTGGCAATAAAGTCACACGGCAATATGGTTTAACCCAAGTCTTTAATATTTGGGGATAAACATATTCCATAATATATTTTAGAATAATCATCACCACATATTTCTAAATGTGATGGATAATTTAAAATTCCATAAAAATTGGGTATGGGATAATTATAAAATTTATTAAAATAGATTGTGGATAATCATCCCAATAAAAAAAAGTGGACCCATAACAAGTATATAAAGGGGTTATAGGTTCAACTCATTTCATTAAAAAGTTTCAAATATTTAATTTCCATATTTGAGATCCAAAGAGCTAATATTTGAGATCCAAGAGATGAGAGTTAGAGCCAAAGCCAGAGTCGAGAGCCAGAGCTGAGAGTTGAGATCCAGAGCTAGAGGTTCCAACCATATGCTAAGTGTTTGTATTTGAGATCATTTTATGCATCAAAGTGAAGCTTTATATATTTTTTAATTCCTAATATAGATACCATTCTACATATATCTTAAGTTTTGAAGGACTTAGAGAGCTTTCAAACTTTGGTGTAAATAAGGAAAATGTCCTAGACTCTGAGATGATCTCAACAGTATGTTGAAATCCCTATGAAAATTTTTGTAAGACAATTTTATAATTAAATTTTTGAGAGATTTTGTGAAAATACATATAATTACGAGATTACATTCAGGTGATAGTAAGGTGGAAGGTCTATTCATGGGTTTATCAAGACTTTCTGAAGCTCTGTTGTTTGAGTTATGTGCAATCTTAGAGTATCCATTTGACAATCATGAGGGTTTTCCATGTACTCACTTTTAAAGGAAATGGATAGATTCATACTATAAGTAGACTCAGAGATGTAGGCATTGTTGAACTCTATTATCAAGTGCTTATTATGAGTTGATTTTATCTATGCATTCTTTTTTTATATTTTGATTAATTTTGTTTATTAATCATTATTGAATGCATAAATAGCTAAAATAAGATAAAAGTTCAAATTAAATATCATTTTTGTGAAAGCTTTGGGAAATTATGTGAATTTACTAAAGTATCCAAGGTAAATAATTTTTTCATAGAAATAAGTGTCAATTTATGGATCAAGTTTGGTATCAAAGCAATTAGTATGCTGGGTTAGCTTCTGATTGTGTGGATTTGATATTAGTTGGTTTCTAGTATTATTTTAGACTTTTGGGCCTATTAATATTCTATTTGTAATTTTTGGAATTATGTTGTTTGTAGGGAACATGAAGCCATGGGCAAAGCCTTGAAAAGAAAGAGGCTTAATGAGCTTGAAGTAATTAACCGATAGATCTAGGAAGAGAATGGTTTCCTAAGAGCTCATTTTTACTCCTTAGAAGAGGATATTGCCCACTTAAAATCTTAGTTGTAAGCCAAGGATGAGCTCTTGGCATAGATGCAAGGTGAAGAAAAACATTATCTTCATCAATTGTCTTCCATTGTAGATGCAAGTACTATGACTCATGAGTGCATTGTAAGTTGTTCATCTTGTAATTCCTTTCATGTAGTTTTAGATGTTTTATATATTTCTTTTGGTAGTTTTTATAAACACAATAAGGGCATTATATCTAAACTATTATTGAAAATGGGATTTTATGGAAGGGGCCTTGGTAAGAATGGCCAAGGTATTACTAACCTAATATAGGTAGAGCATAGATATCGCCATATGGGATTGGGTTATGCTAGTGAGAAAGTGGATATTGGAGAGAGTTCATCCATTATTGTAAGAGGATAAGATTCAAATAGCCAAGATCCAAGGCCACTAGTAGAGAAAAATTCCTCCTTGTAAAGGAATAATAAGTGGTGTAAGAAATTAGGTAAAAAAAGGTATTGAGATTCCACCTCCTTGATCTTACACTAGAAAAAGCACTAATAGGAATGTGAATTCTAAGGCTTATGAATCACTTCTACCATTTAATAAATTTGGTTTCAATATTCATAAGATGTTACATTATTTTCCCTATATATTTTGTAGATTGAATAATAATTATGCCACATATTGTTGGAAAAGACAAGCTTTACTAAAGAAACTTGTAGGTGCTAAAGACCATTCTCATACTAGAAAAGTGAGAATGGAAAAAGGGTGACCTCACCTGAGAAGAGGGATGTTTGAACTCATTATCATGTGAGTGGACATCAGGTTGAGAAGTTTTGGAAACTTCAACCATCCCACCATCCTAGTACTGGTAAGAATAATATGGTATATAAACTTGTTGATAAGGTAACTAATGAAGTTAATCCTAAATCAACCCATGCAAATGTCAGTAAATCCACTAAAGAAATTGAACACCCTAAATAGGAGAATCTAATAAAGATGGTTAGTAAATAGTTTCTTAATTTCATTTTGTCATGATTAGTGGATTGATATATGCATTTTTGGAGCTACTATGGTGGGAACACTTTGAGACAGGTTTATCATGCAAAGTTTTTAATTCTCACACTTTTGTTATGATTATCTCTATTTTTGAAATCTATAGTATTATCTTTATGAGTTTCTTGTTGAATTATTAAGGAATTTAACTCGTTAATCAACTTGGGAGATTTGACAATAGTTTCACAAGTTGTTGGGTAGGATTCGACATTCCTATAGTACTTGTTTTAGAATAACTGCTATTTTGGGATGCATCTATTTATGGCATATTTATGATTGGATGCATGATAAGACCCATTGAGGTAATGTATTGTGACATGGTCATAACCAATATTGTATTTTATTTACATTGATAAACTTGTCTTGCAGTTGCATTGGTGATTGTTTTAGTATTAGGTAGTTCATTGCTTACAAAATGTGATAGTCGGTAGAGAGTTTGATATATTATGACTTTATTGGTAGTTATAGGATTCAGTATAACTCATGCCTTATTTTAGGGCCTTTTACATTTTTGAGTTATGAATCATATTTTACCACTATAATCTTTATGCTATGATTTGGGTTATGTACTTGATATGTTGCAAAGGACCATTTAGCAGCAGTAGAGGAGATGACTAGGCTTATATGTGTAGAGGCTCTTATGAAACCATGCAATAGAGGAAGTCATCACATTTTAGTTATGTGTAGAGGCTCTTAATGGCCATTTAGAAGTAGAAGGTATGTAGAAGATGTGATCAATCGATTATTCTAAGTGTTGTAGGCACAGTTACAAAACTTGAGTAGACCAAAAAAAGAACCGTCAAAATTCTTTAGAATTGACTGAAATTTTAGAAAATCAAGTTGGGTAATAGATTTTGGTGGACCAAAAGCCCTCTTAGTAAGGAAGATTGATCTAAGAGGATCTACATTCACTCCAAAATAGAAGTTATCAAATTACATATTGATCACTGGCACAATGTATATCTCATTGAGAGCTTTCCAATGGTATGCAAAACTTTGAAAATGGAGCTCGTATGCTCCTTATATAGTTGGTCAAAATTCCAATCAAGGCCAGTCAATAGGTGATCAAATCTGGTCAAAATAAAAAAATTAATCATCATGGAATATTTTAAATCTAGTTTCATGATGTATAGCTCATCATAATCTTTTCATCACATTTTATGGTTCAAAAAATGGAGTCCATATGTAAAAGTTATGACCAATCAAAGTTATGGTCAAACTCAATGATGTGGTAATAAAGTGACGTGGAAATATGTTTGACTAAACAAAGCAAGAGAGATGCAAAAAGCAATGAAATATGAATTGACAGAAACAATATAGAGTTGTCTAGGTCAACCTAGTATAGAAAATGGGTCCTAAAAATTATATAGAATCAATTGGGTTGACCTAGTAGAACAAATAGAGGCTAAAAAAGTGTATAGGTTTAACTCGGTTGACCTAGTAGAATAGTTAAGGAAAAATAGATAGCCTATAAGAGACTATGTTGATAGAAATGACTGTGTACTAAGACAAGAATAATTTTGTAAGTACTTATGAAAGAAAGAAATGAAATGAAACACAAAATCAATTGGATCAATGAGGTTGATCCAATAGAGGCACACAACACAAAACCTTGCACCAATGCTAGCTAATGAAAGCTTTTAAAATAAAACATACAATTAAGAAAATATTAAACAATAAAATTAGAAAGTAAAATCTAACTAAGTGGTTAACCTGAATGTTGCTAGATTATTATAATATGAATTTAGATGTGATAGGAATTTGGCTATAAGCAAGAAACTAAAAATTAATCTAAGGATGGTTTCAAGACATTTGGATTGAAAGGGACTTATATTACAAATGGTATTAGCTTAGTCTTTGGGCCTACCCCCTCACTTCACACATTGAAATGATAAAGGTCACAGGTGCTTATCCAAAATATACCATTAACCACATGTTTATGCTTGGCCAAAAACCAAGTTGGTTTCCCCCTTGGTGATGAAATCTATGTAGGTAGGCTTTGGGAAGAAAATTATTAAAATTAATTTTATGATTTTGTGCTTTGGTAGTGTGTGCATAAAATATAAAATAGTGAAACTAAATGGTATGTTGAAAACCACCTAATTAGACTATGTGATATATTCTAAGCATGCAAGTAACAAGAAATGAAAATGTGAGCTAATCATTATCATATAAGTGTTAATTCTAACTTTTAAATATAGTAAAATGTTGATTAAATTGATAGTGTATATAGAGAATATAGAAAAGGGTCAATAGTGTCACCTCTATACGATGGAAGCAAAGGGTCTAAAAATGAACTATATCGATAGAGTGACCTAGCTTTTTAGATAGAATATAGAATACATAACTATGTCAACAGGGTTGACCTAGTTGACTATACAGGGGTAATTTTAAAGACTATAAACTATCAAAAATAGGACTATAAGGAAAGAGAAAGAAGGATAGAAAGGAACCTTGGTGGGTTGGAGGAGGCAGAGAAGTGAGATTGATGTTGAATAACCTTGATTAATACTTGTAAATCTTGCTAACTATGTTGACTGGGTTAACCTAGCTTTGTAAAAACTTATTTCTAACAGCCTAAAATTATATAGGGTCAATTAGGTTGACCTAATATGTTAAACTAGATGTCTGAAATCCTGAAGACCTATACTATGTCAACTAGGTTGACCTAGTAACCTAAACTTGGTAAAAATCTTGCACAGACAAAACGTAGTTGTACTAATGTGATTATATGTTAAACCTATTCATAAAATTTAGTAATTTTTCAATACAATCAACCTAGCATTATAAATATATGATAATAAAAATGATAAAACAATGAAATAAGTGAAATGAAAACCTACAAGTGTTAGGTTCATGTCGGGTTCACTAGAATGTATGCAATCAAAAATACATCATGTCTAGAATGATCATACCATATACTTTCAATTGGGGACACATTTGTTGATCAGGAACATGAGCAATATAGGGATTTGATATACCTAATTAGGGTATCTCTTATCATAATACACTATGCTAGGGAGGGTTTTAAAGCCTCTAGTCAAGCACAATCATGCAATAATGCTAAGGGAGTCCTCAAATTAACCCACTTTGGTTGAAAGTAAAGAAAATATAATCTAGTGCTCACCAAAGTGAAGCAAGTCATCCTCAAATTAACCCATTTTTATTGCAAGTGTTATGTCAAGTTGGTAAGAGTCATGTTTGTGGGTCAAAATTTGAATTTGAAATCAAAGTTAATTTTCCTACCAAAAGGGATTTTTAAATTTTCAAGATGGTTACATGGTCTAGGTGGGTGGAAAAGATATGTAATGGTGAAATAATGTTGTGATAGACCTTTATGGTCTCTTGAGAGGTCCTAAGATTGGTTTTAAATCATATGTCAAGTTGGAAGAGTGAGGTGGTAGTCATAGTGTCCACCACCCTACATGGGTCTTGGAGTTGATAGAGGTGTCTTGAATCAATAAATAGTTATATATCTTATTTTTAGAGTCTAGTTCATATGTAGAGAAAATATATAGTGTTTAGTGGTCTGTAGAGAAGAGGAGGAAAAATAGGGCAAACAAGAGTAGATGAGAAAGAAGGTTTGCTAAGATATATGTAGGACCATGTAAGTCCAAATTATGTATGGAATAACATAAATAAATAATGTTATCTTGAAATATTTTATGATTACTATGCATGATCATATGTACTAAGTTATTTATGTGATCTATATGCAACTTATGCAATTAGAGGTGATTCAAGTAAGTTGTAGGATTGTTATACCCTATTTTGATAGCACAATCAAATAATTTGTGTATGCATGTGGAAATAAAGTTGGAAGAAATAATGAAGTGTGTAATTTTTTATAGGTGTGATTTAATTTTAATTCATGTATTTTTGACTGATATACTTGAAGGAATACAGGAATATAACCCCTGTTCTTGAAGGAGCTAAACAAGACCTTATTTTATGGATTTTGTTTAGTATGTAGGTTGTGTGTTATTATTATGAGTTAAAGGGCATTAAATTGGTTTTTTATAAAGTATTTGAATTATATGAGACTTTTATTGGATTTAAATTTTTCTTAATCAATCAATAATTCATTGATTCATAATCCATTCTGAGACAAACCTTATTCTTGTAATAGTCAATGTTGGACTGGACTCTGTGTATTGTGTGTTCCTTAAGAGGAAGTGGTAATTAAATTGGTGATAAATTGCTTGAGGACATTTATTTAAGTTATTGAAATGTGTTGAAGGTTTTATTTAACTTTATGTTTCCTTGGTATATTATTTTTTCATCCCTTATAAGGATATAGACATATAATTTCCTATTTTCCTACAGAATCAACCTTGTTCTAAGTTAAAAATATTTGATAGAGGATTGGAAGATACCATCCAGTGTTTGGATGAGTTTATTTGGGTTAATATAGACCTAATACAAGTGATTTAGGGTTTTTAAACTGAATATACCAAAATATATGCAATTTATAGGCTCTTGACCTATATAGTGGTCTAGAAACCCTAAATTTAGGGTTTGATGCATATAATGAGTTATAACCATCAAAACTTGACAAAAATTTGTATTTTGGTCCTAATAAACATGATTGAAGTTAATCACTATGTTTTATGACTATATGGATCCATTTGTATGGATTTTTTGAGGACTGAGTTGGGTTAGGCCTAGAAGAGACCTAGTTGGAGTAGTTTAAAGAAGGAAAGGGGTTGTTCTTTGAGAATGAGAGTGAAACAAGAGTTGAAAAAGATGAAGGAGGAAAAATACTACCCAAAAAGGTTAGTACTTTTCCTTGGTTGACCATACTTTTCTCAAACTAAGGAGTTTTATCCATTTAGAGGGCTAATTAAAGTGACAAGTAAGCATTTTGCAAAGGAACCTAACCTAATTTTTTGTGTGAAGCATAAGAATGGAAAAGGGTACTCAGAAACCTATTTGGTTTTCCTAGATGAGATGGTGTATGAAATAGAATAGTAGATTTTCACTAAAATAGTGTTATAAGGCTTAGCAAACAAGAATTTGAATGTTGAGTGTAAAGCAAGGTGATGGATGATGGAATTGGTTTGAAATAAGGTATTAGAATGTTTTATGTGTCTTGTAACTTTGATAAATTAGGAGTTTTTGTTTTAGTCCATTTAGATAAAAAGGCCTAGTGTTTTCCAAGAAAGATTGATAAGTTTACAAGAAATACAAGTTGATGATAATAGGATTTACATCATTTGGTATCAAAGCCATCTAGATGCTCTAGTAATAGGTTGGTACAAGTATGAACTTGGAATTTAATGCATGTTGCATGTAGATAAAGGTTTTTCAATCAAGCAAGTAAGGAGTCTTATTGAGAGACAAAGTAAGGAGACATATAAGAGAAGGTATGAGTTATTTATGGTTGATTTATTGGTTTGAATACATTATTAATGATATGTGATAGGTTAAGAAATAAAATAGTACTTAGTTAAGTGGCATACCTAAATCAAGTGAGCTATTAGCAAGCTTAAAATAGATAACCTCATAAATAGAGCTTAGAAAAGAGAAGAAACAGTCCTAGAGTTAAGCACAAGAGGTTGAAAGGCCCAAGTGACGTCTGAAATAGAGAGTACGAGGGGTTCAAGACGTAAAACAAAGGAAGTGGTCCAATTGATACCAAAACAAAAAGAGAAGAATGTACCCAAGTGAGGTACTCAAGATGAATATGAAAGGAGAGGTATAGATGAAAATAAGAAATAGGGCTAAATATGAAAGCCACAGTGAGAGGAAGATGAAGATAGAGATAAAAGAGATGAAGAATGAATTAGAAAGAATGGAAAGAGAGTTATTGAGGATGTGGAATGTGTAAAATTTTCAAAGTGGACTCAAGATAAAGAAAAGAGTCAAGTGTAGCTTTATAGAAAGAATATAAGAGAAATCAAACCAATAAGTGATGGAACATTTGGAGAGGTAGTTGAAAAATATGGTAACACAACTTGCCATGGAAGAGGAGAGAGAGGCAATAGAACCTCAAAAAATTTAGACTAATATTGACTTATCATGGTTGAATGTAGGTAAGAGCATGATTGGAATGAAGCTGGATGGATAACAATCCATAAAGAAGAAGTTGATGAATGTAAAAGTGAAGGTACAACTGAAGATGATGTGTTTTGTCACCTTGAAGATGATGCACTATTTGATGGATATGAATGGAGAGATCAAGAGAAGAAAATAGTAGATGATAAAGAAGACAAAGGCACAGTAGGTAATGAAGTGCATGTAATCTTTGGTGAGTGTTTTGAAGAGGAAGATGATGTGTTGCATAAAGATACAATAGTATTTTTTGAAGAGTTCACTATATCATCTAAGAAGCAAGAAGCACATGAAGTGATTGAGAAAAGAGAAGAGCAGGTAAAAGAAGATGAGACTCAAATAATAATCCATGAAATGAAGAGGAAAAAATATGAGTTGGTTTATTGGGTAGTCAAATAAAGAGAAACTATAATGGAGGATAGTAGGAAAGAATATGTTGATCACAATATTATGAGCAAGCAAAAAACCTTGGAATGGTCACAAGAACAAGAGACTATGATGTGGATCAGGTATGTTGATGAAGAGTCAAAACTAGAAATGTTAGAGGTCATAGAAATAGAATTGAAATAAATTTTTAATGCCATGAATATTGAAGAGGATCATGAAATAAAAAAAAGCAATAAGAGTGACTTCAGGTACAAACAATAGTATAAGGAGTAACAAAAGCAAGAGAAAGGAAAACATGGATGAAGAAGTAGAGGCATAGGTGTGGCAACAAATAACACACACATTTTTATGATAAACTAAATGAATAATAATTTAGGGTCAAGTTCTTTTCTCCCTTTTGGAGTATGATGTAGGGGCATCCTCAAATCAGCCCACTTTTGTTGCAAGTGTTATGTCAAGTTGGTAAGAGTCATGTTTATGGGTCAAATTTTGAATTTAAATTCAAATTTAGTTTTCCCACCAAAAGGGATTATTTCTAGGTGATATTTAATTTTAATTCATGTATGTTTTATATATATACTTGGAGGAATACAAGAAAATAACCCTTATTCTTAAAGGAGATAACCAAGACCCTATTTTGTGTGTTTTGCTTAGTATGCAGGCTATGTGTTATTGTTATGAGTTAAATGGAATTAAATTGGTTTTATACCAATTATTTGAAATTATATGATACTTTTATTGGATTGAAATTGTTATTAATCAATCAAGTCATTGATTCATAATCCATTTTGAGACAAACCCTGTTCTTATAACAGTCAGTGTTGGACTAGACTATGTGTATTGTGTATTCCTTGAGAGGAAGTGGTCTTTAAATTGGTGATCAAGTGCTTGAGGACATTTAGGTAAGTTCTTGGAATGTTTTTAAGGTTTTTTTGAACTTTATGTTTTCTTGTATGCTTTGTTCATCCCTTATATGGATACAAACCTGTAGTTTCCTATTTTCTTGCATAGTCAACATTATTTTGAGTTAGAAATATTTGATAGAGGAATGGAAAATACCATCCAATGTTTTTAAAATCTGATTGGGGTTAATAAAAACCTAATTCAAGTGATTTTGGGTTTTTAAACCCAATATAACAAAAGATATGTGAGTTTATAGGCTTTTTGCCTATAAAGTGGTCTAGAAACCCTAAATTTAGGGTTTGATGCATATAATGAGTTATAACAATAAAAATTTTCCAAAAATTTATAATTTGGTCCTAATAAACATTCTTAAGTGAATCACTAGGTTTCATGACTATATAGATCCATTTATATGACTTTTTTGAGGACTGAGTTGGGATAGGCCTAGAAGAGACCTAGTTAGAATAGGCTAAAGAAGGAAAGGGGTTATTCTTTGAGAATGAGATTGAAAAAAGAGTTTATTAAGATGAAAGAGGAAAAAGGGTACCAAAATGATAATAATTTTTCCTTGTTTGACCATTAATTTCTGAAACTAAGGAGGTTTATCTATTTGGAGGGTTAATTAGAGTGATAGGTAAGCCTACAAGTACAAAACTTTGCAAAGGAACCTAACCTAAGTTTTTGTGTGAAGCATAAGAATGGAAAAAGGTACTCAAAAACCTATTTTTTTCTAGATGATATGGTTTATAGAATATAATACTGTATTTTCACTGAAATAGGGCCACAAGACTTAGCAAACAAGAAGTTGAATGTTGAGTGTAAAGGTGATGGATGATGGAATTGGTTTTAAATGGTTTGAAATAAGGTATTAGAATGTTTTATCTATCTTATAATTTTTTATAAATTATGAGTTTGTATTTTAGTTTATTTGGACAAATAGTCTTAGTGTTTGCCAAGAAAGATTGATAAGTTTATAATAAATGCAGGTTGATGGTAATAGGCTCTATATCACAAATCTTGTGGCATAAAGTGGGGGTTAGAAAAGATAAAATTAAACATGCATAAGAGACATATACTCATTTAAATGTATATGTAATCCTAACGCATGGAAAATAAGTAAAAATTAATATTTATCTACTCTTACAAAGGAGGAACGAAGTTAGGAATATTTACCTTTGAAGATGAACCCATCGAGCCTCAATCTCTCCCTTGACCAAGGTGCTTCACAAGAGGTTCTTATGGTAGGTAAGGATGACAAGGATAAATAATCTCTAGGATATTAAACCTATCAATTCATCTAAAATACTTCTCCATAAAACAAGATTTTTATCTCCAAAGAAAGTACAAAACCCTAAGCTTACTCCTCAAGTAGATTGGTCAATAAGTAGATTCACAATAGCTATTACTTATTATTCTCTTCTATAAATAATGGAAAAATGAACTTGTATATATAGGCATATTTGACCCTAAACCCTTCTAAAAATATTGGTTGACAAGGTTGACCCATTTGACCTAGCATAATTTTAGATAATTATTCACTAGGTCATGAACTAGGTCAGCCAAAGGCCAAACTAGTTGCTAAGTGAAAATTACCTAAAATTGTATAGGGTAGACCTAGTCAACCTTGTACAACCAAATGATAAAAGGGGATTAATGTGAATAATAAGAGGATAAAATTTATAAAATTACTTAAAAGGGTATAATATAGAAGAACAAGCTTAGGGATAATGTTTTCAAGAGACAAGTGTGTAGATAACAAGTGACAAAAGGGATAACAATCTATAAAGCACTAATGGTCTACCCACCCCTTTCTTGATATACCCTTTAAGGCATACACTCAAATATATTGAGACTCGATGGGTTCTTAAAAGATAAAAAGTGTTAGTAAGTGATAAAATTTTGAAAATATTGTGTGTATACACCATCTATTTACATGTTTTGACCTTGTCAACCCTGCTTACTACATCAAAATTCCTACAAATAAGGGGTTTTTTATAGCTTTGACTCACTATCATGACAAAAAAAACACATATAGAAACCTTTTAGATTACTTTATATGTTTCAAACATAAAAATAGGTCAATAAGATCATTATGAGCCATAACTTGAAAGATCTTTCCTATTGTATCATTATAAGGGTGTTGAGAGTGTTTTGACTCCTTTTTAGCCATAATTCATAAAGGATTTACCTTAAAATCCAAAAAAAATTACAAAAAAATAAATATATGGACCTTCCACAACTTACATTAAGTGATTAGGATATCATGTAAAGGTTTCGCATTCCAATGAGCATAAGACTTTTCTTCTCGGATTTACAACACCCCATTCTGTGCACATAGAGGACCCTATCAACAATTTTCATTATTTCTTATTTGATAAATGGTATAAAAAATTTGCAACATAATTAACATAACCTATCACACCTATTTTAATGTTATTAATCTCTTTAGTACCTTGGAAAAATATCTTGACCCACCCCTCATTAGGCCACTATAGGTTACTTTGTATACTAGTCCTTATACTGCTAGCCATACTTAGACTATGATCATGCCTTAAAACCTCTTAAACTAAATTCAAAACCTCATTTACATTTCAAATTTAATCATACCATGTTCACATGTTTACAATATTATCCATATAAAACTCACATTGTTCTTTTGAACATGTTACCAAGTTTGTGATTTATTACTAGGTCTTCATGTAATGATTAAGCCTTAAAACTAGACCTTGAAACTCATATGTAGGATTCTTTATCTCTTTCTCATTTTTAACACATCTTAGAACACTTTATCATTCCTATACTAAATCAAATCATAAATATTTACCATGCATACACCTTCTCTTAGAACTAGACAAGGTTTCTCAAGATACCTAGTACTCAAAGTTTAGACACACAAACAAGCTAGCTCTCAATGATGTCATTTATTAGAACATGATTCTCTAAAGACAAAGCTACTCTCAATAGTCTTATGATATTTACAAAATCACAACCTTGTACCAAGACCTCATATAGAATATAAGGACTTGTTTACCCATGTGCTTACCTTGTATGATCCTTAGTACTTAAAGCTCAATCAAGATGCTTCCCTTATATCTTGAACATGATCTTGACATGTCATCAATCCTAAGAAAAAATAATAGGTTGCCTTCAAATTTTCTCTCAATAAAGAGAAAACTTTTTTGTTACACAACACTTCACTTAGTATGACATAAATTTTAAATTTTTACATGAAGCACATTCAACTTAACTTTGACATCAATAACAACATTAATGCCTTAATACCAACACTAGGAACATACCTCAACACTACATATAAGATTTGATTAAAAATTGGTTTTAAGAGGTTTAACTTTACTTTTAGGCTATGGATTCTTTGAGAATACTTGATTACGCATGTGGGAAGCACCTCTCCTTACCTATAAATGATTTTTGGCTTGGCCTTGGCATGAAAATTGGTTAAAGCTCCTTGTATAATTAGATAGAGTAACTTTGCATAAATAAGTTTGTCTATAATGGAAAAAGACCCTTATATTTAAAGACTTTTTTGGATGTTTGTGAACCATTGATTTGATATCAATACCAATGGTGGAGGATGAGTCCTCAAACTCATTATCACACACATGGAGTGTATAATATATGCCACTTAAGTCCTTTTGGAGTGTGGAAGGCATGTTGGAATAAAAATATAGTCATTGGTCCTCTTGGAGTGTGTAAGAGAGATGTAAGAGGAAGAGTGTGTAAGAGGATGAGTGTGTAAGAGGGGTGTAAGATTTTGTTTACACTCCTCTTTCTCATTGAATTTATTGAGTGACATCACCTACATGAGGCAATATTATAATTTTGATTTTAACAAAAATAAATAATTTTAAATCCATGGATTTTCCTATTAGAGGAATAATTAGAATTGATTAAGTGAGATTAATCAATAATTATAAAAATGGTGGATTTTTGAAATGTTTATATTTGTTAATCATGTATTCACTTAATTTATGTATGAAGATAATTGTAAAGTGTTGATTTAATTCAGGATATACTCGATAAGATTAATTATGCACTATGATCCATTGCCCCGATTAGGGATGTATCATTATGATTTTGGGTAAAAAAAGGTAGTTATGCTGGTAAATTAGGTCAAATTCTGATTTCTAGTTAAACTTGCATGTGATTACAAAAAATCATTCTTGTTTATAGTTTAAACATGGAAGTGATTAAAATGAAGTGTTTACATTTTCCCCTATTTGAGAAGGTGTTGTGAGACACTAGGCATAATAATTTATTCTCCATTTCTCTTTAAATTTTATGAGTTGATAAATCAAATTGATACCCCAAAGGGTGCTTGATTATCCCTAGATGCCACTTTGAGGGAACACTTGGGAAATAACTTGAAATAGATGGGCCCTCAAAAAAGAGAGTAAGAAGTAAGAATTGGATAAATCTATGGGTTTAGAATTAGAATAAAGACTATATTATGAACTTGGACCCAAATAAGGTGATCTTGGTTCATCAAAATAGTGTGCCTTAATAGGGTAGATTTTATCATTGAGTTAAAGAGCTACCCTAAAAAGGTTAATTTGATCATTGATTGACTTAAATGGTTTGCCCTAGTAGGTGGATTTTCATTTTGACAAATGATGATTAGATAAATGGTTAATTATCTGGATGATAGTAGACAAAGAGATCCATTTACTGCAACATTACTTATGAGATTTCTAGCCCTTGATTTTTGATGTAGCACAGAATGGTATACACCATGAGATAAAACACCATGATGACCAGGCTACAATGTGCATAATGATTAACCCACAATCTAATAGACAATTGAAACCAATGCAACAATGATAAAAACTATGATGACAATGTTGACATATGCTAATGGATGGACTCAAATAAAACTATGTAATACAAATCACCATGATAATGACCCTATTGGCATAATGGACTAAGTCAAGGAAACAACAAAAGAATAAAACAAAGAAGCAAGTAAAGAAGCAAAAAAACACAAAATAAAATTAAAATTAATAAAAAGCATCATGTTACTCAAGAAAGAAAGTAGAGAAACACACCAAGAATAGTAAAAAATAATCATTGTTTTCAATCATACAGACATACCATAAAATAAGCAATGAGTGAATCATTTGTTCATGTGTGAAAGTAAGGTGTTACTCTTGGAAACTTTGCCCCTAAAATCTAGAGTAAAATTGATAGGACAAGATGGTAACTTGGATGAGAAGGGGAATAAAAGAAAAAGGAAGGGGTGGTCGGGTTGTCTCTAAATTCCCCATGCAAGTGGACACTACCTACATAGTGCAATGGATTTTAGGCCAAATGTAGTTCTCTTAGGGATGTGGGAAAGGATAAAAAATTATTGCAAGTAAGATATTTGATCAAAGAGGAAGAATATGAAAGGCAAGCTCACAAAATTATGAGATTATTAGGATAAATTAGGAAAGGTGATATGGAAATAAGATTGGTTGAGCTGACCTAAGATGCCTCATGCATCCAAACATTGCTTACATAGTCTATGTGAAACTCAAGTTGATTTAGTTATCCTAGGTTGCTCATAAAATAGTGAAAGTGTGGATAAGGGGTGACCAAGCTGACCTCAGAAATTGAGCACTATCTACATAGTCTAAATGGACCTTAGGTCAATGTAGTTCAACCCTAGAAAAATATACTCTAAATCAATAGTACGATTGAAAATAAAAATGGCATATGAAAAAAATAAATAGAACAAGATTTAATCAAAAGTTGAAAGATGCATTTCAAATACCATCATATAGGAGAATCATGTGTAAGCTACTCTGAAATATTTTATATCTTGAATGTGATGATGGTGACCAAATCTAAATAATTTTCTTGAAACTTTTTTTTAATTCTAGCATCTAGAATCATCTACTATATTGATAAACTATAATGAAGGTCAAGAATGATAATATGATGTGGGAATAAGATCAAGATGGACTGAATCAATTAGAAGTGGGATGAAGGGAGGGTGTTTTTAGGTCATGCCCCTAATCAAGGGTCCTCATAGATAATGTTTAAATAAATAAAGTATAAGAATGCTTGAGATGCATAATATTCATGGTCTCATCTAGCTCTTCACCATATGGTGTAGCCAATCTATATGCTCTAAATCCATAGTTAATTTTGATGATGAATGGTCCCAACCAATTAGGCTCAAACTTCCCCTTATTATCATAAGTGGCATTGGTATTCTTCTAGTTTTATTTCAAGACCAGGTCACCAAGTTCAAAATATATATGTTTGATATGCTTGTTGAAGCTACAACATAACCTATTATGATATGCTTGGATATTGTTTAAAGTAATTGCCCATTTTTCATCAAGTAGTTATAATTATTAAAGCCAAGAAAATATGTATTCCTCCTCATCAATGATATCCTACAATGAAATTTCAAAATAAGTCAACTTGATCTCAATAGGGAGAATATATTTAATGCCATAAATAAGGGAATATGGTATGGCTCCTATCGGGGTTTAGGTATTAGTATAGTAAGCATAGAGGGAGGGAAATAGTTATAAATGCCAATCATATACAAAAACATTAATAGTATTTTTAAGGATTTGGATTATGGTTTTTTTAGATGCTTCACCTTGGCCATTAATTTAAGGAAAATAGGAAGTGGAAAAGTGTTGTTTGATATGGTATTTGACACAAAGGGATTTAATGTCCTTATTTTTAAAGGATCTACCATTTTAATAAATGAGACTAGAGGGAATTCCAAAGTGGTAAATGAGATGATTAAGGATGAATTTGAAATATTTTTGCCTATTACATAAGTGATTATAATGGCTTCAACCCACTTTGTAAAATATTCAATTGTAGTCAGGATGTGTTTATGGTCATTTGAAGAAGAAATATTGATTTTACCTATGATATCTAATCCCAATGTGTAAAATGCCCATGGCATAGTGATTGATTAAAGTGTTTAAGTTAGAAAATGCATGAAATTAGCATGCTTTTGACAATCCACACATTTTTTTACATAATCACGTGCATCAGCCTTCATAGTGGGCCAGTAATACCCTATACGTAGGAATTTATTATAAAGGACCATTCCATTAGTGTGTGCCTCATAAATCACTTTTTTTACATCTTTAAGAGCTAACATAGACTCTATTGAAGATAAATAATGAATTAGGGTTCCATTATATCCTCTATGATAGAGTGTGGCAGTGACTATGGTATAATGAGAAGTGGTATGCATGAAGGATTTTTGTTTGTTATGGGAAAGGTTAGAAGAAAGAATATTATCATGAAGGTAGGAATATATATCAGAGTGTCAAGGTGAGATGGGACTAAGAATATCACATAACATTTTATATTTAGAACATTCATGAGCTATCCTTAAGAGATATTCAATAAGTAATTGGAAATTTAGAGCTTGATTTTCAATTGTTGTCATTTCATCTACTATCCTATTGCTGGCCCTTGGGATCTATTCAAACTAGATGTGTTCAAGACTCTATTTAAGATGGTCCACCTTATTATTGTAAGGATTATTCTAGTCATCTTTGGTTTAGTATTTTTTTATCACCTAGTTAATAATCAACTAAGAATCTTAATGAACATGTAATTTTTTGATATTCCATTGTACTACTGGATGAAGCCCTACGATAAGTGCTTCATACTCTAATATATTTATGGCATAATAAAAACTAATGTGGAATGCTTTAGGAATGAGATCCCCTTACATAATTATGAATATAATACTAGCTCATTATCCATGAGAAGTGTAGGAGCTATTGAAATAAAGGGTCCAATGTTGTGGCTCAAAAGAATTGTCATCCATAGTCTTGATTGACTCATCAAGTAAATTGAAAATGAGTAGATTCGTATTTGATAAGGGTAATTCAACACGCTGATCTCCAAGTGCCTACCTTTTGATGGCATTTTGATGTACATATTAAATCTCAAATTCACTCAATAACATGATCCATTTGGCCATAAAACAAGTCAAAGCTACCTTGAAAAGTAGGTACTTGAGTGGGTCTATTTTGGCAATGAAAATGGTCTTGTTTCTGAACATATAATGTTGCAACCCTTGGATTTCAAAAATGATTGCTAAACAAGATTTTTTAGCTGAGTTATAATTATGTTCATAGGCTACCAATGTATAGATTAAATAGTATACAATATTTTCTTTCCCTTGATCATTATGTTATTCTAGGAGTGCCCTTGAGGCACATTCAGTCACTGATATATATATATATATATATATATAATGGTTTTCTAAGTGTTGGTGGAGAGATAATAGGTGGATTTTCCAAATATTATTTTAATTTCTTAAAAGTCCTATTAACAATCATTATTCCATGAGAAAATGGTACCTTTCTTTAGAATATGAGTAAAGAGATGGAATATGTCTACCAACCAAAAAATGAATCAACTGATAGATTAGATATTGACTTATATGCTATAAATATTCTTTAGATTAGAATATGGAGGCATTTTTGTAATATCCTTAACCTTGGTTGGATCAACTTCAATGCCCTTATAGAAAAAAATTAAGCCTAGAAATTTGTCAAAACTAACTCCAAATACACACTTTTTAGCATTAATCCTTACCTTATATTCATAAATCCTTTAAAATATTATTTATAATATATTTGGATGTCATAATCTAGTCTTGGATTTTCCAAATATATCATTCACATAGTCTTCAAAAATATCATGCATCATGTCATGAAAAATGACAATCATTGCACATTGGTATGTGGAACTAAAACTCTTGAGGTCAAATGGAATCACTTGATATATCCCCATGGAGTGGTGAATGTTATCTTGTGTTGGTTTTTATGTGTGATTTTAATCTGATTATATTTAGATAAGCCATCCATAATGGATATCATATCATACCCTATTATGGAATCTACAATTATATCAATGTTGGGAAAAGGAAAGTCATCCTCTGGGTATGATTTATTGATATATTTGAAATAAACACATAATAATATTCCTTGTGGATTTTTGTTGATTGGTACTATGTTTGATATCCACTCTAAATAATCTATAGGATGGATATACCCTACCTCCAATATTTTTTATAATTCTTTCTTGACAAGTACAACTATGTGAGGGTGCATTTTTCTCAAATTCTATTTTTGTCACTTGAACTTTCACCCAATGAGGAGTTGGAACAATCTTATCCTCACTCAAGTGACACAATGGAACCACCCCAAGGTTTTTGGTATCCCTATTGGGGATTGGATCTCTAGATTAGGGTCTAGCTCCCCTTAATGCATCATTTAGGCTCATATTCCTACTACTAACAACTTGGGGGGGATGAAAAGGGTTAGAACAACTGAACCTAAACTTATTCTACTAGAGGTGATGCACCAAAATATTTTTTCTACTCACACTCTTGACATGTACTTTGAACCAAAAGAAACCTAACATACACTCCATCCAATAATAGCCTTCTTCTTGCATCAATGTTTCAACATGGGTTCTTGGAATTGGATTAGGCTAGGAAGACTTAGATAATAGGAATTCTAAGACACACTATTGAATTAGTTATTCACTACACCTAAAAATCCATTTTACACTTCTTTCTAACTTGCAAAGAGAAGTCTTTGAACTCACAAGGTACTAGGAAAATTGACATGTGAAGGTAAGCTAATATACACTTGCACAAGACAATAACCATCACATACACTTAGAGAATTCTTGAATGAGGTAAAAAATAACTATATTTATTGATTCAAGATAAAATTTTGGAAGGTTTTCACCATACCCAAGTGGAGAGATACAAATAATGGCCAAAAAGGCCCAATTTATAGAATTTTTTAAAACAAAAAAGAGGGAATCTCAAAGGTCACAAAAAAACATGCTCAAGCCTGAGAACAAAAATAGTTACACTACCATATGGTTGAGTGAGAATCAGATAATAAATGTATCATGAGATAGATGTCCATGCAAAATCTTGGTAGACTCTTCTGAAATGTTGTAATGACTCTTTTGCCATCCTTCATGAAACTACCTCCATTATAGACCATCCATGAGCATTTAAAACTTTCAACTAAGGAGATAACACATAACACTACTCAAGGGAAATGGAATTCATTTTGACAATTATAAAATGCTTTCCCTAACTGCTAGCCATCCTCTAGACACCTATGTTTATGATTTCATGGAAGCCCTTTGATTTGGTTGGTTGCTAGCAATGACTCAAACCATCGACCTACCTATTTTTTACTTGCTTTATCTACACCAGATGCTTAGGATTATACCATTTGTCACCTCCAAGTTTGTGCTCAAGTTCCCACCAAGATTTTTAATTCCAACGACTATTCCATGACCCTGAAGTTGACATCCACAGACCCATCATGAATTCCTTCGAGATATTTTCCTCAGACACTATTCTATTTCCCTCAAAATTTTGTTTCCCTTGAAATTTTATTCATTGGGAAATTTCCCACAAATTTAATGTCTTTAGCCAAATTTACTTGGATTTTTTTATTTCTCCTTGTATCAGATAAAATATCTGAAAGAATTAGACTTAGCCCTTTTTCAATGCAAATAATTTTCTATACTTTTGCTAAGTGCCCTTTCTAAAGGGAAAGTACCCTTTGGTTTTTAATAAATATGCCTTTGGAGTTCTTGCAAATGTCTTTCAAAAAAATTGTAAATGGCACCTTTGCCCTTTGGTCAAGAAAAGTGCCCTTTGAATTTCTAGAAATAGACCTTCGAAGTTCTTGCAAATGAACCTTCCAAAAGGAAAATTGTCCCTTTGATTTTTTTTTAAATGCCCTTTTGAAAAGAAAATAAATTTCAAGTTTTTGTAAAGTACCTTTTGGATTTTAAATGGGCCCTTTCTCTAAAAAAAATACCTTTCAAATACTAAAAGCACCCCTTCAGAAGGATTGCAGGATGCCCTTCAGAAAAATTGAAGTGCCCTTCAAAAAAATTGAAGTTCCCTTCAGAAAAATTAAAGTGGATAATTTTCCCAAAAGACTTCTGATCCTTAGCATAAAAAAATATACCCTTTAGGAAAATTGCTTCGAATAAAATGTTTGAAACAATTCCTGACACTTAAATAAAAAACCTAAAAACAAAACCTTTGAAAGAATAAAAACTTATACTTTTACCATGGGTTTTGTGTGTAAAACCTACTTTGAATTAATTCTACATACTAGACCTAGCCAAAAGGTATAGACTTAGATGACCGAGCTTTCATATAGGGGTGCCCAATTTTGACTTGAAGGGTTAAAATTTGGTCAATAAATTGGTGACTCATAGGGTTAGTATGCCTGCTATACTGACTAGCCCAACATCCTAATTAGTCGATTGGGAATGGAGTCATCTAAGGACTAAAATAAATAATAAACCTTGATCATGACTCAAAACCTTGATTAACAAGACAACCATTGACTACCTCAAACACACAAAGGAAAGAGACACACAACAAAGACTAAATCAAACACACTTGTGCTACTTACCACTTAGGTAAAATGAACACAACAAAAAGAAAAAAAATATGTACATTATTCTTGATTATACCTCCCTTCCTAGATTAAAAGGGAAGTATCTTAAGTCTCCTTCCTCACAATATGAGTGAGGATGCCTGGCATGCTTCTTCTTAGATGAGATACTAGATGACTCTTTCTTCCTCTTTACTCCTTAATTTTGTACATCATCCAATGGAATCATCTCCCATGCATTCTCAAATTAGTCAAGGTCATTTTTAACCTCAAAGCATGCCTCAAATTTCTATCCCTTCATCTTGTCATGACAAATCTGAAAACTCATGTATGGGATAGCTTGTTGCAAGTTCATCTCTCCTTGAAGGATTTCATCATCCTTTTCCATTATCATAATCTCTTCAAAATATTCAAGGAACATTATATCATAGCCATTTAAAGGTGTTTCTTGATTGCATTCTTAATGAATATTATTTGAGGTGGTTGCATAGGTAGATGTAGAGACAGGCTTCAAGTTACCATCCAAAGGCCTAAAATCATCATAGATTACCCTACTATGATCCAGGTTCTCTTCATGATGCTACTCTTCAACATGTATTTTTTCTCTCTCATCTTGATCTTACTTGACTAGTAGCCTAGTCTTTTCCTCCTCCTCATATTCTTGAAACATTTTCATGTAGGTTTGACACATGTCTTCCTTTTTAGACACAACCTCTTGCTTGTCATGGCTTGGAGTGAGTTCCAAAGGACATGTAGACCCTTTGAGGCCCTCTCCCTCATTTCATATGTCCTCAAACCTCTACCATAAGTCCTCCTTAGTTTATTGGCCTGCATCATGAAATGGAAAAATAAGGGAGACTTTTCCCTCTTCTTTTATGGGATTCAAAAGGAGCTCTTCCAAAAATTGTCCCTCAACTTTTCCTTCATCATTGCAAACAAATGTCTCCTCATTATCATTCAGCACCTCCTCATCCTCTATCCAATCTAAAATTTCAATTTCATCCTCCCTCTTGGTGGTGTCAACATCAAGAATCTTTAAAATAGGGAGTTTGGCCAAAGGGGATTCCCAAGTAGCAAGATATCTCTCCACATTAGGAAGGCAACCCTGATTAGTTGGAAGAGGTGGAAGGATGGAGTCAATGGTTTCCTAAGGAGGAGTGGGAGGGAATGGATTGGTTTTAGGATTCTCTCTTATATCAACTTCACCCAAATAGGACCCATTCCTCTCTTCACAATCTGATATCACTTTTGCCCATCTTAGAAAGGTAGGTTCAAGGATATTTTCATAATATTGAGGTACTAGTGAAGGGGTGAAAGATAGGTCTAGGAAACTAGGAACTTCTTGAGGCTTGGTGTCTTGATTGGAAATTGAAAGATTAGGTTTAGAGTGTTTACCTTCCATTACCATGATGGACCACCTCAAGGTTTTATTGGCCAATTCAAACTCCCTTTCAAGATGAACTTCAAAATTTAATCTCTTCATCTCAAAATCCTATTCCAACAGGTGAACCTGCTCAACCATGATATATTCATTTTTTGGGATACTTTCTTGGATGGATTTCCAAGAAGGGAAACTTGGGGAATTACATAAGAGGTTTGTGGTATTAGGAAACATGGTTGGACTAGCATTTTGAAAGGGAAAGAATGGCACACTTGAAGGTGAATGTGGGGAAATTTGAGGTTGCCAAGATGAAAATTGTTCATGGACTCTTAATCTTTACTCTAGATTAAATATCAAGCCACAAACATCAAGAATTTCATAGGTAATATTTGGCCAATTATCCCCCTCTATATGTATCCACTCCTTCTTGATTTATTCCAAGTTATTCCTTACACTCTTAATACAAAAATTGGGTATGATTTCACCACCACCATATCTAGTGTCAAGGTCTAGCATGTATTCTTGATAGCTAAGGAGAGTCTTTTTGAAACTATTAATAATATGATTTGGAGATTAACCAGGTGGATTATGTGGATTAAAATATGGGGATGGTTGATTTTAGGTAACATAGGGCTTATGACAAGGCTAAACAAGAACTTGTTCATAATTAAGAGGAATAGACAGCATAGGGTAAGTTTCACCTACTTGTGTAAGGACAAAATCAACATCAAAGTAATCCATGAGTTGTGAGAAATATGTAGCAAAATAAAACACTTCAATAAGAATACCTATCTATTTTACCAGTATATTCATTCATGGAGTCACCATTAGTGTTTAGCAAACTTGCCTCCAAAGGCTGGTATCTTGAGAAGAACACCAAAACTTCTCAAGGAGTAGACCTTCAATCCCACTAAGCATGCCAAAAATTATTGTCACTTAAACTTTCACCCAATAATGAGATGGGACAATCTTCTTCTCACTCAAGTGACACAATGGAGCCACCCTAGGGTTTTAGGTATCGCTATTAGGGGGTAGATCTCTAGATTAGGGGCTAGATCCACTTGATGCATCATTGAGGCTCATATTCCTAATACTAATAACTTGGGGGGGATGAAAATGGTTAGAAAAATTGAAAGTAAACTTATTCTACTAGAGGTGATACACCAAAATATTTGTTCTACTCACACTCTTGACATGTACTTTGAACCAAAAGAATTCTAACATACACTCCATCCAATAACAACCTTCTTCTTACATCAATGTTTCAACATGGGGTCTTGGAATTGGCTTATGCTAGGAAGACTTAGAAAATAGGAATTCTAAGACACACTATTGAATTAGATATTCACTACACCTATAACTCCATTTGACACTTCTTATTGACCTACAAAGAGAAGTCTTTAAACTCACAAGGTACTAGAAAAATTGACATGTGAAGGTAAGCTAAGATACACTTGCACAAGACAATAACCATCACATACATTTAGAGAATTATTGAATGAGGTAAAAAACAACTATCTTTATTGATTCAAGACAAAATTTTGGTAGGGCTTCTCCATACTAAACTAGAGAGATAAAAATAATGGCCAAAAAGGCCTAATTTATAGAATTTCTGAGAACAAAAAAGAAGGAAGCTCAAAGGTCACAAAAAATCATGCTCAATATTGAGAACAAAAACAATTACACTACCATATGGTTGAGTGGGAAGTAGACAGTGCATGTATCCTAAGATAGATGTCAATGTAAAATTATGGCAGAACCTTCCAAAATGGTGTAATTAATCTTCTACTATCTTTCATGAACTACCTCCATCAAAGACCATCCTTGAGCATTTTAAACTACCATCTAGGGAGCCAACACATAACACTACTTGATGGAAATAGAATTCATTTAGATAGTTAGAAAATTCTTTTCCTAACTGCTAGCCATCCTCTAGACACTTATGTTTATTTTTTTTTGTAATCCCTTTGATTTGGTCAGCTGCTAGCAATGACTCAAACCATTGACTTGCCTATTTTTTTCTTGATTTGTCTACACCATATTTTTGATATTCTACCATTTTTCACCTCCACATTTTCCCTCAGGTTCCCACCAAGCTTTTGAATTCCAATGTCTAGCCCATGACTCTAAAGTTGATGTCTACGGACCTGTCATGAATTTTTTTGAGATATTTTCCTCAGACACTTTTTTATTTCCCTTAAACTTTTCTTCATTAAGCACTTTCCCATAGACTTAATGTCTTCATCTAAATTTCTTTGTATTTTTTTTGTTTCTCCTTGTATCAAACAAAATGTCTAAAAGAATTAGACTTAACCCTTTTTCAATGCAAACAATTTTTTGGAATTTTGTTAAGTGACCTTTCCAAAGGGAAAGTGCCATTCAAATTTTTAGAAATAGACCTTCAAAGTTCTTGTAAATGTCTTTCAAAAAATTTGTAAATGGTCCCTTTGCCCTTTTGTCAAGAAAAGTGCCCTTCAGATTTCTAGAAATAGACCTTCAGAGTTATTTAAAATGAACCTTCTAAAAGGAAAATTATCCCTTTGGGTTTTTGTAAAATAACCTTTAAAAAGTAAAATACCCTTCAAGTTTTTGTAAAGTACCTTTTAGCTTTGAAATGGGCCTTTTCTCTGAGAAAAATACCTTCAAAATTATGAAAACACCCCTTTAGAAGGATTACAGGATGCCCTTCAAAAAAATTGAAGTGAATAATTTTCCCAAAAGACTTCTGACCATTAGCCCAAAAAAAGATACCCTTTAGGAAAATTTCTTTAGACAAAATGTTTGAAATAATTCCTGACACTTAAATAAAAAACTCAAAAACAAAACCTTTGAAAGAATGAACACTTGTACTTTTTCCATGGGTTTTATGTGGAACACCTCCTTTGAATTAATTCTACATACTGGACCTTGCTAAAAGGTATAGACTTAGATGGTCAATATTTCATATAGGGGTGCCCAATTTTGACCTAAAGGGCCAATATTTGGTTAACATCTACTTGATTGGATTGGAATTAGGGTGTAAAAAAGGTGATTAAAACTAAATTAGGGTCCAAACTAGGCATATATGAATAATACCAAGAAAAAAATTGATAAAATCTTGAAGAAGGGTAGTAAGAAGCTCACATTCCTCTTCAATGAGGGATGTTCCAAGTTTTATCCTTTTAGGATCGACAGGTGTACTAATATTAACTTTGGTGGTATCCTTCACAAGCAATGTGGAACCATATTCTAAAATAGTTGGTAATGTGGTACATTAGTCTTCATCTTCATCTGATGGCTCAACTAATTCATCAAGTTTACCCATGCAGGAAGAATATAAATCACCAAGGTCTAGTAAAGGCCACTTAGTAAAGGATGTGGGAAATCTTGAGCTAATTGATCAAATACTTTTTTATCCTCTAAATTAATTCCTAATTGTCATGAAGCTATGGGATTGGAGGAGGTTTGGGATTCATTTGAAATAGGGTGAACTTCCCCATCTAAGGGTGCCTAAAATAGGTTTTCACCATGGGATTAATCTTTATCTTTACTTTTTCCTTGGTCCAAAAATGCCTCAAAGAGGTTTTCACTCTAAGACCTCAATGTTTGAATTTATTTTTCTTTTTCTTTGTGGCTAAGTAATTTTACCTACTCTCCAAAATAGTTATTAGGGTCCAAGTAATATCAAATCCCTTTTTATGATCACCAAGTGGAAAATTATCTCTAAGGCCTAATAATTCATAGATTGACTCATCATTATGAAAATAATCCGATGGTATGTATGATTCTTATTGGTCTCAATCGATCAATTGGGGATGATGGAGGAAAATATGGGAATAATATGGAACCAAGGTAATGGTAAATATGGTATTAGGTTAAAATAGGTTAGTGTCATCCAAATCATCATAAATGTTATAAAAAAACTCTATGTCATTATCAACATTATAAATATTAGATGAAAAATTAGTATCGCTCTCAAGATCTAATGGGTCACCCTTAGGTGGTTTATATCCAATACCTCAAGTTGATTTTATTTTGGTAAATTGATACTAGCTCAATAAGTCCCTCTTATTTTTCCCCCAGGTCTTTGCCCTTATAGGCTTGATTATCCATTATCATGTTTAGAATAGGATACTTTTTGATTTGCTAGTAGGTGGTGAAATCATAATTATATAACCATGAATCATCATCAACTTTGATTTGTTTTTATTCCTATGAAGTGGTTTTGATGAAAACCATGGATCATTTTTGGTGAAAACCATCCTTCTTGTGCCATTCCATGTTATCATTTTTCATTTTAGGTCTACCATATGATTAATGTGTATTAGGTAGTTTGGCTATTTGGAAAGCATTACCAACTTTATATCCCCTAAGGCCAGTATATTGAATAGTAAATTAAATGGCTATTATAGTAGGTGATGTAGATGAAGTGGAAGCAAGAGTGATTGGATCCATAGAGTTAGACTCAAGTGGTTGATCAACTATATCGTTATCATTATTGGGGACATTATCTATTCTAAAGTGATAGTTTTAGTTTTGTATTCCACTTCCAAGTGTTTATAGAATTGGTATGATTACAAGTCACCATGAATAGTAAATATTAATCTAGAATGGGGAAATTTGATACACTGATAGAGAGTATAAGGTATAACACATACTTCATGAATCCATGGTTACCCAAGAAGAAAATTATATGATAGTTCTAAGTTAAGAACATGGCAAAGAGTATCATGGGTTAGAGGTCCAACAATAAAAAGCAAACAAATGGTACTCTGAGATTCACACTCCTAATTATTATATGTTTTAATAGTCATGGTATCTAGCTAAATATATTTTTTATGTAGCCCAAGGGTTTAATCAACTTTAATAATATTAGCCCTAAACCATTATTTATCAAGACTCATTTAACTTTATGCTGGGAAATGATTGTTTCTATGTAAAGTGGGTTATTATGCAAAGGTCCAAAGGATGATGTATCAGTTTGATCAAAGGTGAGTATTGGCATAGAGCCAAATGACTTAAAAGTGTTTGAAATTTATCATGGGAAATTTTACTTAAGAACTTGTATTAACTTAGAAGCTCATTTAATATGTTCTTGTATACATTTGGCATATGCCAAAGATCTAAAATAGAAATTTGTGTCAGTGTCTTTTGCATTTTTTACATAATATCATAGGTTTTGTCATTAATAAGAGAAATTAGATTGGTCTTATGAGGCAGAGGACCTTGATTGGGATTTTTGGAGGAATAAGGTGTAAGACCTATTTTCACTTGAATCTTGCACATGTTTAATTAATCAACTGATTTAGTGAAACAATGGCATCATCCCCAAGGTGTGGGACATTGGCTCCTTGGGATGAACCTCTAAATAAGGATAGTTTCCTTCCTAAACTATGTGCATCTAATATAAGATCAGTTGTAGGCCTAAAATAATGATAAATATACCTATCTATAAATACAAATATGATTATTTGGTCATGGAAAAAGTAATAATGTAAACTAAAACTATAAAATTTGTGATGTGCCAAATCTGGATATCTCCTTTACTCAATATAAAAGCATAATAAATCCTCAAAATTGATGATAAATTACACAACTTCTATGCTACCTGAAAATTTTCTAACCTTTTCATCAATATTTCATATGAAGGTAGGAATCTACACAACATACAACCTACCAAGGAGAGTGTAAGATGATAAAACAAAAATAAAAGGGACTGAAACATCTAAAAAATGAAGATCGATAGTTCAATATTACATAACACCTAGGAAAATTAATAGTATATAAGAGGCAAACATCAATTCTTTATTAAATTTAAGGCATAAGATAACATTATAATACTTAAATGAGTAGAGGTTTATCATACCCAAGAGGAGGGATTATGAAAAATTTATTTTCATCCCTATATATAATAAATAGAGATGAAAGAGAAGAATATAGAACTAGGAGACCTCATAAATACTACCATTACTCCATAAATTCAGCCTATGCAAGAGAAGAGATAAGGAAAATGGAAGCATTAAGTCTTTTCCAATGTACTAGGCCTATTCTATGAGATCTTGCAAGAATGTTGGCATAATAGTGGGAAAGGAGTCCATATTATTTGTTATTTATGTCATTTAAAGGATTTTACATGGTGGATATGATTCTTCAATGCTACTACATTCTTAGGAAACATCCTATCTTAATAGCCTTAACTATCCCCTCTCTTTTTTTCATACATTCATACTAGAGATAATCTTAACCAAGTTTTACTTTCTTGCTTAATTTCCATACTTTTTGAATGTTTGACCTGAAAATAAACCTCATATGTCTATTTATAGTTTTTGGTTGACTCTCCATGACTAACACTCTATAGAGGGAGTTACACATTTCTAGGGGTAATTTTCAAATGCCTTCATACCTCCATGATTTTTATGGCCACTTACTTCATCAATAATAGTGATAGATAGGTTATAGAAGTATGGATTATCTAAAATCAGCTTTGAATTTCAATTGAAGGTATCTTAGAGAGGCTGATAAGTTAATACATATTCATCATTTCCCATGAAAGCTCTTAGAGAGGCTGACAAACTTGCATTTTCACACTTGAAATTGTTTGAAACCTCCTTATATTCCCATTCATGTTTGATATCCTTAATCCTCTTCACTTATAGGCCATGGTTTCTTTAACTTTCAACATTAAGAATATTCAAACCTTGACTCTATCTTCATTCTCTCATGTACCTGTAATTTTTAGATTCTACAATCTTTGTCTCCTTAACTTGTAAAATCTTTCAATAATTCACCATACAAGCATGCAAGTGGTTTTGGAGGGTGTTTGGATGGTAATATCATGTCTTAGTAACCATGTATGCTTCACTATAGACATCTTTGAAGAGATTAAGACCATGGGGATCTCAAAGCTTTAGCCCATATGAGAAACATATTAGGAAACCTATTGAGAAACTTGTATAAAGCTTGTGCAAAGGTCTTAAAGACCATAAATCTTTTACATCCTCATGGAAACTATACTTAAAGTTCTATAGGACTACAATATTCTATATACTCTTACTTTTTAGAGGTCATTAAACCTTGTAAAAATAGGTTATAGACTTTCATCTATAGTCAAATCATGACACAACTCATGAAACTATACCCTACAAACCAATGATGTTCCTTAGGTCATGATCCACAAACTTTAAATGTTGAAACATACTTAAAACCCCTAAAACCATGAACTAGTAGAATTGTATGTGTCTTCACCATGCTTAAAACTTATCTTGAAAACATGAAAGATCTTAAGAGAGACCTTTTGAAAATTGTAAAAAGGTCTTCAAACCTATAGCTTGGTTTTGAGGAACCTTTAAAACCTCCTTGATGACCTCTAATCTTTCATCCACCTTGAAAGTGTTGGAAGAAGCTTGAATACTATTTCAGGCTTGCAATATCATGAAGATATGTTAATATTTTGCTTATGAAAATTTGAAAACTTTTCCTTAGAGAGCCCACGTGATTTTTTATCTTAAACCTATAACTTGTGTTATTTTTAACATCTTGCATGCCTATATTTCTCATGGAGAATGGAAACCATGCCAAACTACCTACAACCTAATTTTTATATTTACAAGCTTGTAGATTAGTGTTTGAGACTTTCCTCAAGAGCTTGAAAAATTAGATGCATGCCCTGAGACCCACCTTGATGTCTTGTTAATGTTTAAGAATCTATAGTTTCCACTTGGAATGGTCTACAAAATCTTAATAACTCCATTTATTTCTTTAACATCATGGAGATATTATTCAAGATTTGCAAACTTGTCTTCATATATATGCATCTAATATGTATTTAGGCCTACATAAGGGATTGGGTGAGATCTACCAACTTATTTTTATCATTATCTTCATGAAAATTTGTTATATCATGTTGTAGGCATATAACTAGTTTGTATCTCCTTGAAAGGTCTTATAAGTATTTATAAACATGTTGTAAGCTTACTATAGCCATGTAGGTGTCATTTAATTTGTCTTTAAAACTCACTCATCTTTATAGCTTGTTTCTTAGACACCTTAGCCTCATTTATACATTGAAATCAAACATAGGGACCTCCTTGAAATCTTCTTATTACTTATTAAGGGTGTCTACAATCTTTCATGAACCTTCCTAGCCATTAAACTAATTGGAAATTATTTAAAACCTACCTATAACTTATGATGTTTCCTTGACAACCTTATAGATGCATATTTCATGTTTAAACCTAACTTTATATGACTACAAATTCATGTTTCATGCTTATAATAACCTTGTTCCATGATCAAGGAACCTTAGGGTTTTATTACAAACCTATTGGTGAAGTCATTTGGCCCAAAACATTTTAAATTTTGCCTTTAGGTCTCTTGGTCATTCATGAAGACCTTTTATCACCCTCTAGGATTGTTTTACCCTTTAACATGCTTGAAACCATGTTTAAAATATTTATGTAGACATGCAAGCATCTATGACATTGCACTCCTTATTTTCATGCCTAAATTTTTTTTAAAGTCTTCTTAAGCTTGAAATTATCATAAATGGTTTGATTCCTCCTATACACATCAAGAAGTATTTAAAAAAATTGTTGCAAGCTTGTGAGGAGATTGGAAATTTATAAAACTCACAATATTTACACCTAATCAATCTTGAAAATTTACCTTTTAGGTCATGGATCATGTTTATGACTACACCTTTAAAAATTGTGACACTAGTTGCAGGCTTAAAGGCTCTTAGAGAGGCCTTGAAACTAGTGTACTTTTCTATGAAAGTCTTGAGAGCTCTTATGATAGTCACAAAAGATTTATTGACTCTAATAGAAGTCTTATAAGTCAGAATGTTCCAATCTTACAACATCCAAACCCTTGACAAAAAATTTAGGCCCATGCACACTCTTTAAATGATTTGGAGATCATGAAAACTTGACCTATAGGATTGAAATATTCCTAATTACTTTGATGCATTTGTCAATGCTTCTCACATTCTAGACAAATCCCTAAATAGTTAAGAGGACCCTTAGAGGATATTTAAAATTTAGGTTATTTGAAAGCTCTATTTATAGTCCTTTAAAACCTTGTATGAAGACAAATTTGACAAAAACCCTACTTATTCATCCTTATGAACTCATTTTTGGCTTTGAGAAAAGTTGGAGAAGTGTTTGTAATCATCTCTATGCTTTTTTGGTCCTTGAAATGCTTACAAATGGCATTTTCTTAGGTTAGGGTTTTAGACCTATCTACAATATTTCTAATGAAATGACATGATTTTTCCTTCCTCCATTGATATAATCATTACTAATAGAAGCCTTAAAACCCCCTTTATGATCCCTATCACTTGTTTTGAGTACACTTGTAGAATGAATCTAGGATGTGACTAGTTCTGTAAGAAACCCTTGTAACTTTTCTTTATTTAATCTGTAAACTTATGTGAAGGTTTTGAAATATTTAAACAATTTATGGAAGACATATTTGACTCTTTTTAACCTTTATCATTGTTACTTATGCTTAAAACCATCAATGGATGGTTTTTTAAACCCCTCTTTATTTTTTTTAGCCTACAACTTAGATGCAGACTTGCCTTCCTCCTTATACACAATAAAAACTTTCACATTTCTTCACCTTACAAGCCTAAAAATGTTATTTTGTGATCTTTAAGACATTATTTTTCATATATGTAACCTTGAAACTTGATTTAAAGATCAATTTTTTTCATTACAATCTCATGAAATCTCCAATTATGACTACATCCTCTTAAAACAATGAAGACTGCCCTAGATAAGATCTTGAAGATAGGTAATGATTTAGTCATAATCTGATGAGATTTTCCATGTTAAGAGATTAATAAGTTCACTAAGAGTAAGGAATGGTAGGAAACCCAATTCAAATGCATTCTTGATAATATGTACAGACTTGAAGAGCTTGTGAATAAGTTTGAAAACCTACAAATGACTTTTATGAAACTTTAGACCTTCCACCACTTTTATGACTTTATGAGTGTTTTTCAGACTTTTTTTAATCTATTTCACATTGAAAATTAGTTGAATATGCCTATAAAAGGATAAAATTATCCTAATGAATGATTTATTAGGCATTTTAATAATATTTTATATTGAGAGGTAGATTTTAATGCTTTTACTCACAAAAGTGGAACTTGACAAGGTGAATAAGACCTTATACAAGACTTTTGATACACATTTAGCTTCAAAACCACCACAATAAGCCTACTAGAGTATTGATACCAACACATGACCCTCAAAATATTATACCTCATCTAATGAAACAAAATGTCAAAATAACCTCAATGAATCCAAAAATACATGTCCTTAAACCAACATAATTATATTGAAGGTGCTTCTAAGACCATACTTAGATGGTTCTAGTAATAAAATGATTTTATCCAAGAATATCATGTGTCAAGAGGCCAACGTAACTTGAATAGTAAACATTTTGGTGAATTTTGTTGGTTACTTACTAAATAGGGATCCAATAGCATTAAGCATCCATTAGGCATAAGAGTCACATAAGATTCAACATAACTCATTATAAAAGTTTAAGCATGGTTGTAACATGTTAAACCTACCCTTGAATAAACTGAGAATTACCTCAAAATACACAAGGAAGAAGCAAATAGAAACAACTATTTAAAAACACTTAGAGGAATGAGAAATCTAAACTACTATGTACAAGTTTTGAAAATGACCTCAAAACATGGTTTGAGGTATATCCCATTGACTTGGATAGGCAACACTTGTCTAATCAGCCCGAGTTAAAACAAAAACCTCTAAGGTCTTCATATTCCCATGTAAAAATGTCATCATATCTCCTATAAAGACCAATAAAATATTCCTTTTCAAATTGAGTGCATACCTTACCGGCCTTCAAAAGTTTACCATTAAATATGGCTATTGGTTCATAGTTCACATCCTTTATTGTCATGTTCATCTTCTTTCCCTTGAAATGATCATCTGAATTCAATATGCTCTCTAAAGTTACTAATTCTTTTGTAAATTCATCAGTATTTAGCTATATAATCTAATCACCATAAGTTTATTGTACCCATGACTAATTTTTATAAGAAGAATCAAATTCTTTCACTAATCTACCATGTTGTTCTTACTCTTTAGGGATTCTTGACTTACTAAAAGCCTCAAAATCCTTAATGAGGTCTAAGTACAGCTAATAATTTTTATCAAGATCTTCTTGAGGCTCCAAAACTCTAACAATATCCTCTTGAGGCTTCATAAGATTTGGTAGAATAGATTCATCTTCAAGGATTCAATAGTTACCCAAGCTTGTATCTTCTACATGATCATAGGGATCAAGTCCATAGTGCTCATTTACCCACTCATCAAGTAAGATATGTGTAACTTCATCTAAATATGTGGTAGTCTCATGGACAATTGTATACATCCTAAATTGGTCAAGTAACCACACATGTCATGTATTTTCACAGTCTTATCACAAGAGACTCTGATTGGAGAATATGAGCTTTATTCACATTTAACTAGGTCTTTCATTTTAATAATTTTGGTCTTGTTGCATGCCCTAAACACCTCTTTACCTATTCCCAATCATCCCAAACCTTTCAAATAGTCTTTCTACCTTAGCCAGGTCATATTTTCTATTCTTTTTCCATCCCCCCTAATCCCTAGCTTATATCATAGGAGCATTGAGATTGGACTATAGTGTTGAAACCTAGGGTGTGTAGTTTCTAATGCTCCTATTTAAGGTCAATCTGAGCCTTAATAATTAGTTTCTTCTACTATATAGTTCATATCCCATTTCTTTGCTTCATCCCTAAGTTTTCTCATGTTAGCCAAATGCAAATAAAGCTCCCAAATTCAAAATAAAGAGTCTCCTATATAAAGAACTACATAAGGCATTTTATATCTAGCGCTTACTATTTTGGCACATTAGACACAATATAAAATTAGTCAATAGTATATCTCAACATTCTACATCACACATAGACTTACATGCTTGATCAAGGAAGAGCTTAGGTGAAATTCATTCTTGCATCTATCATGCATGTTCATTATGCACATTCCATAAGGGAGAACTACATTAGATCTGAGACCCTAACTTGAGGGTTAATATAGGTAGTAATGAAGATAGCAAGGGTTCTATATCATGTGATCATTCTTCCTCTAACCTAGTTTTCCCCCTTTACTTTTGATGCATTTGTTGTTTCTCTATGTGTAGATAGATACAGGGTTTGGATATTAAAATGGACCTATAGTGATCTTTTTTTACTTTTAGCCTCTAAAATTTGGTACACAAGTTCACACTGACCTGGTGAACAAAACCCAAAAAAATTAGATCCTTAGAATAATAATGGAAGAGGTAGATAATAGTGTTGGTACCACTCCTACCTAGTTTTGGTACTCCTATCCAATAAGAAAATGAAGTCTAGATCTAGATTTTAGACAATTTCCCAATCCTACATCCCAATTTCTAGCTCTTGAATCATTCATTTCAACCCATTTTTAGATAAGTTTACTTTTCTTCCTTATGAAAATTACTTGATAAAAATCTTTATTTTGACATAATAAATTAGATTTTCCCCTTACTCTAGACTCCTTATTATTTAGTAACTAAACACTAGTTTCCTAAAAATAATAAAAAATTTGGTGAACTTGACTTACTTCGAACAAAATTTAAAACCCTAGGTACCCTTAGGGTTTATCCTCCAATTTTTTTGTGCAATAATTCAAATTAAAATTTCTAATTTTTTGTATTAATTTTTGTGCATTTATCCTAGTCAAAATTACTTTTAGAATTTAAAATTATTACATAATTTTCAAAAATTCTAAAACCCTAGATTTTCAAACTAGGTCCTTAAAACCTAAGTCTACTTTCCTTGAAAATTTTAGAAAAATATTTTGGAATTTTTAAAAATTGTTTACTTTGTCAAAAATAATTTCAAAATTGTTAGTTTTCATGTGCAAAAATTCAAATTTTTTATTTCTTGTATTAATTTTTGTGCATTTATTTTATTCAAAATTATTTTTAGAATTTAAAATTATTACATAATTTTCAAAAATTATAAAACCCTAGCTCAAAACCCTAGATTTCCAAACTAGGTCCTCAAACCCCAAGTTTTCCTCCCTTACAATTTTTAGAAAAATACTTTGGAATTTTTGCAAATTGTTTAGATAGTCAAAAGCATTTTCAAAATCTCTATGTTCATAGTTATTTTTACATTTATTTGCTTAATAGTACTTTTTAATATTATCTTGGGTGAAATAAACAAAATGGCCACTAAGGCACTTCTTCCCTCTCATCCCATAGATCAATTCTTAAAATTTTCTCATAATTATGACAATGAATGGACAAATTTGAAAAATAGCACATTAGCTAAAAATATGGAAAATGATTTTATTTACAATGAAGATAATAAATATTACTGTAATGAGGAATATGATGATATACTTGATAGTGATAGTGAAGTGCAAATAGATGCATCTTCTTCTCTCAAACCTATCTCCTTTATTCCTTCTTCTAAAGAAAATGACTTTGATAAATGGGAAATATATTTTTCACCTCATTCTCCTATGCACAATGTACCAAATGAACAAATTAGTCATGCACTTCAAAGTGAACCTCTTATTGGTGATAATTTGCTTCCATGTGAACCTAATATCTCTCTATATGTTTCTACTTCAATGTTCAAATTACAACAATATAAACGTAATAGAATCAAATTGCCAATGCATAGTTCAAATGATACATCTCATGTTCCTAACTCTACTATGTACAAAGAAGATATAAATGATAAATATATTTCTCTTACTTCTCATGAAAATAATGCATGTATTCCATCCATGGATAACATAGATATACATGATATTCCAATTTCAAATGATACTTTATTGCATATTAGAAAAGAATTATATTCTTCTCTTACACCTCTCCTTAGTTGCACTAAAAGTGATAATGAGTATGATAGTGAACATGCAAATTAATTTAAAATTGAGAGTGGTTATGAAAAATATTACAATGATGATATGACATGGAAAAATTATGATTATTACAAACATAGTGAATAATAGTATGCATCTCATGTTTCTAACTCTTGTCTCACTCATCTCAAACATAATGCACTTCCAAATGTTGTTTCTACTTATATGAATGATTCTGTTTCAAATAATGCACATGTTAATTCTAATATCACATCTTCTACTCAATTATAATGTGACACACTAAAACATAATGATACTAATGAATCCCCCAATCCACCCCTCACTATAGTAGAACCTAGTTCTCATCCTTCACCTAAATAGAATGGTAGCCCACATCCCTCTAGTAAGGTCCAAGCTGCCATTACTCCCAATTTTCAAGTGAGTACACCCCCTCTTTATAATCCAATTACTAAATGTATCATTCTCATGGCTAAAATTAATAATCAAATTCAATTATTAAATGAACTTCAAGATGTTAATGTACCATCACAGGAGATCATCTATTTAATGCATGCAGTTGGTGAATTACAACACCAAGTACATATCCTTACCTTGGAAAAAAAGGCTTATAAGTCTTGGATAGATGCCAATGATCTACATGGTAACCTAATTCTAAAGATATTCATAAAAGCTTCATTGCCTAAGCATTTCCAAAAACCATCATTACCTCACTTTGATGGAACTAGAGATCCATTTGTACACCTTCAAGCCTTTCAAAAGGCTTTGCCATCTCATGTGAGTCCTTTGATTCTACTCAAGTTATTTTAGTAGACATTAGTGGGAGAAGCACAGAATTAGTTCTTTCACCTACTCCCCATTGGGTCCTTACACACATATGATGACTTAGAGGAGGCATTTCTCAGATATTATATAGAAAACATGGGCCCTCATGTTACATATGAGAAACTTGTAACTTTGCATTAGAATACTTCAAAGCCAATTAGTGATTATATCTTACAATTCAAGAATCACATGTTAAGATTTATATACAAA